>VIAB01002800.1:130891-151242 GCA_009801035.1 Oophaga pumilio | reverse complement strand
CTCTGGGGTCTTGGCTACCCCAGGCAGCCGAGACCCCAGAGAAATCGCCCATCCCCCCGTCACCTCGCGACGGGCGCACTACTCATGCGCCCGCCATTTTGCAGCATGGCGCCGGCACCGGGGGACACCGGAGGGCCCTGGGGCCATAAGGATGTCTCGAGTGCCACAGTGGGGGTCCCGGGGACCCTTTTTCTCTCTCCTCTGATGTCTGATGACATCAGAGGAGAGAGAAATTAAATGGCACATTGTTTTTTTTTTTGTTGTTGCAATCGCCGTTATAGGGTTAATAACGGCGATCGCAACATCGGTGTCGGTAAAAACCGACCCGATTCATGTTCTCTGGGGTCTCGGTTACCCCCGGTAGCCGAGACCCCGGAGAAAATGCGCCTCTGGGGGGCGCTATAGGCTTTTTCCACAGCGTCGTTAATTAACAGCGCTGTGGTTTAAGTACCCTTAATGACCGCCGTTAAAAGGCATATCGGCGGTCGTTAAGGGGTTAAGGAGTTTACTAAAGGGGTTAACTAATGGGATAGGTTTTTAGGGCGGGTCTTTACGGACGCAGCAATACTAAATATGTGTACTTTAATGTTTTTTTTCATCATCTCCATGAAGAAATTAATTTATTGGGGAATATTTTTTTTTTATTTATTTAGGAATTTTTTTTACACATGTTATTTTTATTTTTTTAACTTTTTAACTTTGTCCCAGGGTGGGACATCACTGTATAAGGTCAGATCGCTGATCTGACACTGTGCACAGCACTCTGTCCGATCGGCGATCTCACAGGCAGTGCTGCAGGCTTTCTTAGCGCCTGCTCTCAGCAGGCACTGAGGAAGCCGCCTCCTTGCAGGACCCAGAAGGACCCCGCAGCCATCTTGGATCCGGGGACCTGCAGGGTGGAAGACCTCAGAACAGTGCGATCACTTCGCGCTGTTCTGAGGGTCTCAGGGAAGCATGCAGGGAGCCCCCTCCTTGCGCGATGCTTCCCTGTACCGCCGGAACACTGCAATCATCTTTGATCACAGTGTGCTGTGGGTTAATTTGTCGGTAGCGGTCCGTGACCGCTCCTTGCACATAGCACTCCTGACACCCAGCCGCGATCAGCTGCGCTACCCCCGGGAGCGCAGCTGATCGCATGTGACATACTATTCCATCCTTGGGAATTAAGTCCCAGGACACATGGACAGAATAGTACGTCAGATGGAAGTAAGGGGTTAGTATCGCCACGTCCGTAACTACCCGACCTATAAAACTGTCCCACTAGTTAACCCCTTTAGTGAACACCATTAAAATAGAAAGCAAGGCAAAAAAACAATGCTTTATCATCATACCACCGAACAAAAAGTGGAATAGCACGCAATCATAAAGATGGATATAAATAAACATGGTACCGCTGAAAATGACATCTTGTCCCACAAAAAGCAAGCTGCCATATAGCTCCATTACCGGAAAAATAAAAAGTTATAGCTCTCAGAATAAAGCAATGCAAAAATAAATATTTTTTATATAAAATAGTTTTTATTGTATAAAAGTGCCAAAACATAAAAAATTATATAAATGAGGTATTGCTGTCATCGTACTGATCCGAAGAAGAAAACTGCTTTCTCAAATTTACCACACACGGAACAGTATAAACACCCCCCCCAAAAGAAATTCATGAATTGCTGGTTTTTATTCATTCTGCCTCCCTAAAATCAGAATGAAAAGTGATCAAAAAATGTCAGGTGCTTGAAAGTGGTGCTAATAAAAACATCAACTCGTCCCGCAAAAAACACAACCTCACATGACTTGTGAGCCAAAATATGGAAAAATTATAGGTCTCAAGACGTTGTGTTGCAAAAACTATTTTTTGCAATAAAAAGATTCTTTTACTGTGTTACACCTGCCAAACATAAAAACTCGCTATAAAAACCCACTATAAATAGTAAATCAAACCCCTTTATCACCCCCTTAGTTAGGGAAAAATAATAAAATAAAAAAATGTATATATTTCCATTTTCCGATTATGGTTAGGGTTAGGTTAGAATTTAGGGTTAGGGTTGGGGTTAAATTTAGGGTTAGGGCTAAAGTTAGGGTTGGGGCTAAAGTTAGGGTTAGGGTTGGGGCTAAAGTTGTGGTTGGGGCCAAAGTTAGGTTAGGTTTGGGGCTAAAGTTCGGGTTATAGTTAGGGATGTTAGGTTAGGGTTAGGTTTGTGGTTAGGGTTATGGTTAGGATTAGGGTTAGGGGTGTGTTGGGGTTAGGGTTGGAGTTAGAATTGGGGGGCTTCCACTGTTTAGGCACATCAGGAGCTTTCCAAATGTGACATGGCGTTTGATCTCAATTACAGCCAATTCTCCTTTGAAAAAGTCAAACAGTGCTCCTTCCCTTCCGAGCTCTACCATGTGCACAGTGGTTTACCCCCACATATGGGATATCAGCATACTCAGGACAAATTACAAAGCAACTTTTGGGGTCCAATTTTTTCCTGTTACACTTGGGACAATAACAATTTGGGGGCAAAATGTCATTTTTGTGAAAAAAATATGATTTTTTAATTTTACAGCTCTACGTTATAAACTTCTGTGAAGCACTTGGGGGTTCAAAGTACTCAAAACACATCTAGGTAAGTTCCTTAGGATGTGTAGTTTTCAAAATGGGGTAACTTGTGGATGTTTCCATTGTTTATGCACATCAGGGGCTCTCCAAACATGACATGGCATCCGATTTCAATTCCAGCCTATTTTGCATTGAAAAGTCAAACGGCGCTCCTTCCTTTCCGAGCTCTGCCATGCGCCCAAACAGTGGTTTACCTGCATATATGGAGTTTCAGCGTACTCAGGACAAATTGTACAACAACTTTTGTTGTCCAATTTCTCCTGTTACCCTTGGTAAAATAAAACAAATTGGATCTGAATTAAATTTTATGTGAAAAAAAGTTAAATGTCCATTTTTTTTAAATATTCAAAAATTTCTGTGAAGCACCTGAAGGGTTAATAAAGTTCTTGAATGTGGTTTTGAGCACCTTGATGGATGCAGTTTTTAAAATAATGTCACTTTTGGGTATTTTCTATCATATAGACCCCTCAAAGTGACTTCAAATGTTATTTAGTCCCTGAAAAAAAATTGTATTGTAAAAATGAGAAATCACTGGTCAACTTTTAACTCTTATAAACTCCTAACAAAAAAAATGTTGGTTCCAAAATTGTGCCGATGTGAAGTAGACATGTGGGAAATGTTGGTTATTAACTATTTTGTGTGACAACGCACTCTGATTTAAGGGCATAAAAATTCAAAGTTTGAAAATTAAAAAATTGTCAAAATGTTCTAAATGTTTCCGCTTTTATCACAAGTAAACGCAAGTCATATCAAAGAAATTTTACCACTATCATGAAGTACAATATATCACAAGAAAACTGTTAGAATCTATTCAGTTTGACCATCCGCCATCTTGTTGTGGTTACTGGCTGCTGGTCTTTTCCCCCTGGTGCTGGGCTTGTCATTGGTCAGGTGATTGTATCACCCTTTATTACCTTGAACCTGACTCCCAGTCCTTGCTGGATATCAGTGTTAATCCACTTGAGTTCTGGCTAGGAGCCTTGATAGCTTTGTGCTACAGTTTGTGCAGTTCTGGGAACTCTAGTTCTGCTTGCTTAGTCTTTTTGTTTTTTCCTTTTGTTTCTGCAGCTTCCTCTATTTACCTGCTAGGAGGCTACCAGTGTTTTGTTCCCAGTCCCTAGATCTTTCAGGGATCCCCTCCCCAACCTTCAGGTCTTCGCTGGAGTCTAGACTAGGATCATCGGTGGGTCTATTCGCAATGAATAGGTCACCCGCTCCATCGTAGGGATCGAGTCTAGTCCTAGTGCAGTGTTATGTTTTGGTAGCTGAGGAGAGCAGGCAAAAACGGCAATACACCAGAGAGGTTGGAATCTACTGGATTGCAGTACCTTGACTAACCACCACAACTAAAGGCAGCCGTGGAAGGTTCCTACGTTGGTTCTAGACGCCTCGTCACAGCCTGAGAGGTTAACTACACCTAAAGATAGAAAGAGGAAAGCTATCTGCCCCGGAGCAGATCCCCAAAGAACATAGGATGCCCCCAAACATGTAATGGCGGTTAGACAAGAGGCAATACAGACACAGACAGAAAATAGTATGAGCAAACGCTGGGGCCCAATCTGCCTAGACAGAAAAGAATAGGAAGGATACTTACTGCAATCCAAAAAAACCCTAAAAAAAGCCAACGCTACTAATTGCAAAAACACCTGAGATCACACGACCTCTACCACCTAAATTAGTTCTCTGGTGTAACAAAACTAAGCCGCAGCCACTGAAAAAACTGGAAAAGGCAAATGAACTAACTACAGTGGCTCCAGAGGAACCGAGAGGAGCCCAAGCCCCCCGGGGAGGGGAACCTGGCCAACCTCACAGAAATGCAGAGAAATATGCAAATGGCAAGCGCAAAAACAAAAAACAGAAAATATCTTATCTGAGAGCAGGAGAAGAGGCAAGACTCAGCAAGCTTCCAAGTGAACCAGGAAACAACGTTGAGACAAGAACAATTGATCACCGGCAACCATGATGGGGGGAAACCTCCCTTATATCCAGCCAGTCTGTGATTCCTGATTGCCAATCCTCATTGAATGATTCAGTACTGTTTGTAACCACCAGAGGGAGCTTCTGCTCAGAATTCATTTCTAAAACATTCACAACAGTGCAAGGTCAGATTCCTCCCTGCTCTATTCCTGAATTGCAGACCCATAACAGTATGTCCAGCCAGCACATATAACAATAAAAAGGAAAAGGATATTTTTTTTCTCCCGGAGACTTTAAATATGAACAGCGTCAAAGAAATTACTCAACACTTGCAAGGGTTAACTTTGAAGGTAGCCAGCCTGCAACAGCACGTGAGTAATTGTCCTGGAGTACGCTGTAAAGAGCCTAAGGTAGGACTACCTGAGTTTTTTTCTGGTAAACGGCAGGAATTTATTACATTTAAAAATGCTTGTTTACTATATTTTCAACTTAGACCTGGATCCTCAAGGAGTGAATCACAGCGTGTGGGGATTATTATGTCTTTGTTGCGAAGTGATCCCCAATTCTGGGCATTTTCGCTACCATCTAATGATCCTTGTTTGACATCAGTAGAAGCATTTTTTACTGCTATGGGGTTGTTATATGATGATCCAGATCAAGTCACCACAGAGGAGGCAGAGCTCAGAAGTCTTAAACAGGGTTCTGGTGATGCTGAGAGGTATTGCACCCTGTTCAGACGATGGTCCGCAGAGGTCAGGTGAAATTACCCAGCGCTCAAGAGTCAGTTTTTAGCAGGCTGTCCATTTGGTCAAGCAATTCGAGGTTCGCATAAAGAAAGAAGAGAAAAAGAGGTCAGTAGAAGAAACACTCCCGTTCATATTGAATTTTTAAGGTCAACAGGAGTTTTTTTCTCTGGTAATTCCACCTATCGTGGTCATTCCATTGATTTTCAGGTCATGGTGGACTGTGGTTCTGCACTGAATTTGATTGACCAACAATTTCTAGAAAAATATGAACTTGATTCTGAACCATTGTCCTCTTCTTTCCCTGTTGTGGCGAATGATAACACTCCCCAGGAGCATGGGTGCGTGTCTCGAAAGGTCACTGGGTTCCTGCTTATTTTCAGTATGGAACATCAGGAGTGCATTGACTTGTTTGTAATGGATAAATTGCCTGTTCCATTCGTCCTGGGCTTACCCTGGTTAAAAATGCACAATCCTTTGCTGGACTGGTCATCTGGTATTATAAGGTCCTGGGGTCAGGGGTGTTATGGCAAATGTTGTAATGTTCACATTGCTGCTGTTGTTAAGAAAGAGCTACCTGAAGCCATTCAGGATTTCTGGAAGGTATTTTCAGAAGTTGAATCGCAAGCTCTACCACCCCATAGAGATTACGATTGCACTATTGAGTTCATCCCAGGTGCTACACTCCCTAAGAGTCGTTTATTTAATCTGACGATTCCCAAGAGGGAGGCCTTAAAGGAATACCTACAAACTAGTTTGGCTGCAGGTCATAAAAGACCCTCTAAGTCTCCTATGGTGGTAGAATTTTTTTTGTCAAAAATAAGGATGGGGACCTTAGACCGTGTCTTGACTTTTGGGAGATTAATAAGATCACTGTGCGCAATCCTTACCCATTGCTGCTAATTCCCGATTTGTTTAACCAACTAACAGGAGCTAAGTGGTTCTCTAAAATTGACCTTCGTGGGGCAAATAATTTGCTGCGGTTAAAGGAGGGCGATGAATGGAAGACAGCCTTTAATACCCCGGAGGGTCATTTTGAGTGGTGATAACTTTTGGTCTTACTAATGCGCCTGCATTTTTTCAAAATTTCATTAATGACATTCTGAGGCCGTTGATCGGTAGGAGTGTTATTGTTTATTTGAACGATATTTTGATTTATTCACCTGATCTGGAGTCACATTGGCAGAGATTACGCGAAGTTCTTCAGATTTTAGCGAAAACATCCTGTTTGCTAAATTGGAGAAGTGCGAGTTTGCGGTACAGAAAATTAGTTTTTTGGGGTACTTGGTCTCCAGTAATGTGTTTGAGATGGACCCGGTGAAGGTTCAGGCAGTACTGGATTGGCCTAGGCCTGAATGTTTAAAATCTGTCCAAAGATTTTTAGGGTTTGCCAATTATTATAGAAAATTCATGAAGAATTTTTCTGTTATCACTAAACCCATAACTGATCTCACCAAGAAGGGTTCTAATACTGTCCAATGGTCCACTGAGGCAGTGGAGGCTTTTGAGCATCTCAAGGAGAGGTTTAGCTCTGCTACTGTTTTGATCCAGACAGATGAGACCAAGCCTTTTCTGGTAGAGGTTGATGCCTCATCAGTAGGGGTGGGGGCAGATCTGTCCCAGGAGGGAGAGGATGGGGTGCATCCCTGTTCTTTCTTTTCTAAAAAAATTTCGGAGACTGATCTCAACTATGATGTTGGGAACCGAGAGTTACTGGCTATTAAGCTCATGATTGAGCATTGGCGACATTTTTGGAGGGGGCTAGACATCCGGTACAGATTTTTACTGATCATAAAAATCTGATTTATATGGATTCTGCTAAACGTTTGAATGCCCGTCAAGCCAGGTGGGCACTGTTTTCTGCCCGGTTCCATTTCTCCATAACATATATCCCTGGCACAAAGAATTTTAATGCGGATGCTTTGTCTCGTAGCTTCTCTCCAGCAGTGAATACTGAGAAGGAGGAATGTATTTTGCAGAGAGGGGTTGTGGTGGCAGCATTGGGTTCTGAGTTGGAGAATAACATCCTAGAAGCCCAGAATTCTGCACCAACAAACACTCAGTATGGTAAATTATTTGTGCCCAAAGTCTTGAGGAGAGCTTTGTTTGCTGAATGTCATGAGTCTCAGTTGGCGGGTCATCCAGAGGTTTCGAAAACTAGAAAGTCAATCGATCAAAGTTTCTGCTATCCAGGGTGGCATAGAGAAATCATCAAGTGGGTGCGTCAGTGTACAGTGTGTGCTAGGTTGAAGGCCTCTCATGCCTCGGCTGCAGGATTGCTGTGCCCTTTTGAGGTTCCTAGCTCGCCATGGACACATCTTGCTATGGATTTTATCACCGATCTGCTGATTTCTGAAGGTTTTTCTGTCATCTGGGTTGTTGTGGACCGGTTTAGTATGTTGTGTCATCTGGTCCCGTTCAATAAATTGCCCTGCGCCAAGACTCTAGCTAAGGTATTTGTGAAAGAGATTGTCAGGCTCCATGGTGTTCCCACAGATATTGTTTCCGACAGAGGACCACAGTTTGTGGCTCGCTTCTGGCATGCTTTTTGTGACATATTAAAGGTTAATTTGTCATTTTCATCAGGTTATCATCCGGAGTCCAATTGACAGACCGAAATGAAGAACCAGGACATTAAGAAGCTTTTGAGATGTTTTGTAGCAGACAATCAGGAGATGTGGTCGGAATATCTACCACTAGCCGAGTTTGCTCTTAATAATCATATGTCTGCCTCGGCGGGGTCTTCTTTTTTTTGCTGTACAGGGAGACATCCATCTTTCGGTTCATTTTCAAAGATTGCGTCAGCTGTGCCTGAGGAGGAGACTTTTTCTGGAAGTTTGGAAAGGGTTTGGCCCAATGTACACCATAATTTGAAAGAGATGAATAGGAGGTCTAAGAAATATTTTGACAGGAAAAGAAGGTAGGCGTTGTTCGCAGTTGGGGACATGGTCTGGTTGTCCTCAAGGAATCTGCATTTGAAGATCCATTCTAAAAAACTGTGGCCTATATTTTTTGGACCCTTCAAAGTGTTTCAGGTTGTCAACTCTGCAGCTGTGAGATTAGACAATACGACATAGACGGCGAAAACTGTGGCACACACTGCAAACACATTTCCTACAGCGGTGCTCCAGGTGCGCCAAACGTCTGTGGAGAAAATCTAATCTACCCGAAGATTTTATCCATTACAAGTTTATGCTTAAAACATACAACTCTGCCCTTCACCTCTCCAAACAAACCTATTTCAACAACCTCATCACCTCACTATCCAAAAACCCCAAACGTCTCTTTGACACTTTTACTCCCTACTCAACCCAAAAGTGCAGGCTCCAACCACAGATCTCCATGTTGACGACCTGGCCAATTATTTCAAAGAAAAAATTGACCAGATCCGACAGTAAATTATCTCCCAATCCCCTCATACCATGCACTGTCCCTTCTCCCCCACTGCATCTAGCTCACTCTGATTTTGAACCAGTCACAGTAGAAGAAGTAATCAGGCTCATTGCATTTTCCCGCCCTACCACTTGCATCAGTGACCCCATTCCATCACATCTCCTTCAGTCCCTTTCCCCTGCTGTCACCTCTCACCTAACAAAAATATTCAACCTTTCTCTCTCTTCCGGTATCTTTCCCTCCTCTTTTAAGCATGCCATCATACATCCATTACTTAAAAAACGGTCCCTCGACCAAAACTGTGCCGCTATTTATAGACCTGTTTCTAATCTTCCCTTCTTCTCTAAACTCCTGGAACACCTGGTCCACACCCATCTTATCCGCTATCTCTCAGATAGCTCTCTTCTCGACCCTCTTCAATCTTGTTTCCGCTCTTTACACTCTACTGAAACTGCCCTCACTAAAGTCACTAATGATCTTCTGACTTCTAAATCTAATGGTCACTGCTCCATTATAATTCTCTTGGATAACTCCGCAGCATTCGACACTGTGGACCATCAGCTCCTCCTCACTATGCTACACTCCATCGGCCTCAATGACACCGTTCTCTCCTGGTTCTCCTCCTATCTCTCTGCCCGTTCCTTCACTGTATCCTTTGCTGGTTCCTCCTCATCTCATCTTCCCCTTACTGTTGGGGTTCCTCAAGGATCAGTCCTAGGCCCCGTCCTCTTCTCTTTGTACATCGCCCCTATTGGACAAACAATCAGTAGATTTGCTTTCCAGTACCATTTCTATGCTGATGACACCCAATTATATACTTCTCCTGATATCAAGCCTGCCTTTTTAGATAACACCAGTGATTGTCTTATCGCTGTCTCTAACATTATGTCCTCCCTCTATCTGAAACTGAACATGTAAAAAACGGAACTCCTTGTGTTTCCTCCCTCTACTAACCTACCTTTGCCTGACATTGCCATCTCCGTGTGTGGTTCCACCATTACTCCCCAGCAACATCCCTGCTGTCTTGGGGTCATACTTGATTCCAAGCTTTCATTCACCCCCCACATCTGATCACTGGCTCGCTCTTGTTAGCTCCATCTCAAGAACATCTCTAGAATTCGACCTTTTCTTACTTTTGATTCTGCAACAACTCTTACTGTTTCTCTTATTCATTCTCATCTGGACTATTGTATCTCTCTACTAATCGGTCTCCCTCTTACCAAACTCTCCCCTCTCCAATCTATCTTGTATGTTGCAGCCAGAATCATATTCCTCACCAATCATTATACCGATGCCTCTACCTTGTGCCAGTCATTACACTGGTTACCTATCCATTCCAGAATCCAGTACAAACTTATTACCCTCACCCACAAAACACTCCATGGCTCAGCACCACCCTACATCTCCTCCCTTGTTTCAGCCTACCATCCTATCCGTGCCCTCCGTTCTGCTAATGACCTGAGGTTAGCATCCTCAATAATCAGAACCTCCCACTCCTGTCTCCAAGACTTTTCACGTGCTGCGCCAATTCTTAGGAATGCACTACCCAGGTTAATACGATTAATTCCCAATCCCCACCGTTTTAAGTGTGCCCTAAAAACGCATTTGTTCAGACTGGCATATTGCCTCAATGCACTAACCTAACTATCTCTGTTGGCCATTCAAAAAATGTTCTACCATAATCAGGTACCTCGTATTATGTTCTCACCTGCTTCATGCATTTAATAGCCCTCTGTGTCTGTACTGTTACATACTTTGGTTGTTAAAGGGACTCTGACACCTCAAATTGGCAGGATATGTAAATGATTACTGTCCGGTCCGATGGGCGGTGTTTTGGGTCCTTTCGTTAACCTCATTTTTGCCGCTGTCCGCAGTATTTCTGGGAATTGTTGTAGTTGTCCTCCATATTACGCACGTGCACACTGCAATCATGAATTGCGCACGCGCAGTATGCTTTGCCCAACTGCTGGCAAAGCCGAAAATCATTAGTGCGCATGCGCAGGTTAACTATGTCGGAAGTACTTCACTGTGTTCCAGGGCATAGTTAACCGGCGCATGCGCGCTAATGATTTTCGGCTTTGCCCGCAGTTGGGCAAAGCATGCTACGCGTGTGCAAATCAAGATTGCAATGCACACACGCGTAATATGGAGGACAACTACAACAATTCCTAGAAATACTGCGGACAGCGACAAAAATGAGGTTAACGAAAGGACCCAAAACACCGCCCATGGGACCGGACAGCAATCATTTACTTATCCTGCCAATTTGAGGTGACAGATTCCCTTTAACTGGTTCATGCAGAATTACATGAACACCCGATTCGAACACTATGGCTGGTCCGAACAATGAAAGCAACTGTTACCATCTACCTTTCGTGTCTCACCTTTTACCTCATAGATTGTAAGCTTGTGAGCAGGGACCTCATTCCTCTTGGTATCTACTTTGATCTGTGTTTATTGTTATGCTGTGATGTCTATTGTCTGTTCAAGTCCCCTCTATAATGTAAAGTGCTGCGGAATATGTTGGCGCTATAGAAATAACATTATTATTATTATTATTATTATTATTATTATTATTAGACATACCCTTGTCCAGGAGAATTAATTCAGTTTTTCATGTATCTTTACTGAAGAAAGTTCACACGCCAGATAAGGAGGCGATGCCGACTGTTCCTCCAATTGATGAGGATGGTGAGTTTAAGATGTCTCCCATATTGGATTCCAGGTGGCAGAGGAAGGTTGCAGTGTCCTGGAAGGGTTTCGGTCCCGAGGATAATTCCTGGGTGAAAAGCTGAGGATGTCTCAGTCTCTAGGCTGATTAAGGCTTTCACAGGAGATTTCCGAATAAGGCTCGGCCAAGAGGAACAGGAGGATCCTTGTAAAAGGGGAGGTACTGTTAGAATCTATTCAGTTTGACCATCCACCATCTTGTTGTGGTTTCTGGCTGCTGTTCATTTTCTCCTGGTGCTATGCTTGTCATTGGTCAGGTGATTGTATCACCCTTTATTACCCTGAACCTACCTCCCAGTCCTTGCTGGACATCAGTGTTAATCCACTTGAGCTCTGGCTAGGAGCCTTGATAGCTTTGTGCTACACTTTGTGCAGTTCTGGGAACCCTAGTTCTGCTTGCTTTGTCTTTTTGTTTTTTCCTTTTGTTTCTGCAGCTTCCTCTATTTCCCTGCTAGGAGGTTACCAGTGTTTTGTTCCCAGTCCCTAGATCTTTCAGGGATCACCTTCCCCCATCTTCAGGTCTTTGCTTGAGTCTAGACTAGGATTGTCGGTGGGTCTATTCGCAAGGAATAGGTCGCTTGCTTCATCGTAGGGATCGAGTCTAGTCCTAGTGCAGGGTCAGATTCCCCCCCGCTCTATTCCTGAGTTGCAGACCCATAACAAAAACAGTGTCAGAATCTTCGGGATCCATGGAAGCATTCCAGAGTTATTACCTCATAGAAGGACAGTGGTTAGAATTGCAAAAATTGGCCTGTTCATTAACATGCAAACCACTCTTATGGGTTAAGGGGTTAAAGCACAAATGAAGAGAAAAAAAAATTCTCCAGCTTCTATGTGATCCAAAAATTTATTTATTGAAAAGGAATCATGTAAAAACAGTTCACATGAATAGTGTAGCAATGCTACGCGTTTCTAACACAATACTGTGTTCTTTCTCACACCACGGACTGCCACAGGTGAGCTGTTTTTTCTCTTTTTTCTGTTAAAGCACAAAGCTTCTGACTTTCACACTTAACCCTCTAACAGTCAGATAAAAGCTCTGACTGCAGTTCAAACTCAAACTCAATTAGGCTTTATTGGCAGGACAAAAATACATTTAGTGTTGCCAAAGCATGGAAAATAGATTTGACCGGGGAGGGGATCGGGATTATAGCAATGTTGTGTTGGTGGCACAATTTGGGAAATAATAGTCCATTTGGGGATTTTAAATTTCTCTCAGCTTATGACATATGGTGACATATTGGATGGCGATCTCCACTGTTGATTCCTCTTCCCCCAGTAGGATGCAGTTTCCTCTCCTCGTCCATGGATGGGAAGTCAGGGTTGTGAATGGAAAGTCTCTGGAAGTGAGAGGGCCTCACTGCTGAGTATTTGTTGCAGTGAAGCAGGAAGTGTGCCTCGTCATCCAGTGCTCCCTGCTGACAGTGCTGGCACAGTCTGTTCTCCCGTGGCTTGTATGTCTGTCAGTGTCTCTCTGTTTCCACCTCTAGACTGTGGGCACTCAGTCTGTATAGACTCAGGATCTGTCTGCCTTTGGCATGATGTAACCTCTCCAGATATGGGGCCAGAGTATAGTCTCTCCGCAGTGACCAGTAGATAGTCAGTTTCTGGGACTTCTCTAATTCACTGTGCCAACTCTCTAAACAGCTCTGGCAAAAATTAAGTGACCACTTTCAAATGTTCAGTTTGTCTGATTTTTCTTTTTATAGGTACATTTTTGAGTAAAATGTAATTTTTTCTTTTAGTCTATAAACTTCTGACAACATCTCCGAATTTCAATGCAATAAATTATGTATTTTTTTCTGTCAAAGAAAAATGGCCAAAATTAAAAAAAAATCCCCAGTGCTTTCAGACCTCCAATACTGCAAATAAAACAAGTTCATGATCATTTAGAAACAACAATACTAATGTTTTAACTAAGGAAGAGTTCTGAAATCAATATTTTGAGGAATAACCATGATTTTTAAAAACAGCTTTCATGCGTCTTGGCATGCTTGCCATCAGTCTTTCACACTGCTTCTGGTGAAAAATTTAAGCAGTTTTTTGTTTCATGGCTTGTGACTATCCATCATCCTCTTGATCACATTCCAGAGGTTTTCAATGGGTTTCAGGTCTGGAGAATGGGCTGCCCATGACAGGATTTTGATGTGGTGGTCTCTTAATTTTTGCCATAGCTGTATATTGCAACTTGCAGCTCTCTGATATCTTCTTTTTTTCGGCTTTTGTCAGGGTGTGTTGCTGACTTTGGAGGGACTGGCTGCCGGGGTTTGAGGCTTGCTCTGGGCTTTGGCTCAGTAGCGCTTTATGATGGTAGCAGCTGGGGTTGCTGCTCTGTATGTGCACCTAGTATGATAGCACCCTCTTGTGTTATGATAGGGTAGCCGAGGACAGTAGCAAAAATAGGCTTAACAACCAGACACCCAGAGAGATTGGTAACTAGCAGATTGCAGACCCCTAAACTGACAGCACAACTAGAAGTAGCCGTGTGATGTGCCTACGGTGCCCTAGACACCTCGACACAGCGGGAGAGCTAGCTAAGCTTAAAGAGAGAAAGGAGAAAGCTAACTGCCCTGGAAGAGACCACCAAAGGAATAGGTAGCCCCCAAACATAGTATTGACAGTGAGACAAGATGAAATACAAACAAAGGCAGAGAATAGAGCAAGCAAATGCTGGGGCCCAAACTGTCTAGATAGAAAAGGACAGGAAAGAATACTGTCTGCAATCTCGAAAAAACTCTAAAAAACTCCAACTTATCTGATATGCAAAAATACTGAGACCACACGATCCCTCCCCTGCTAGATCAGATTCTGGTGTGCACTGGTAGCAAATCAGCTGATGCTGAAATAACAGGGAACAGAAAATACATAAACTGTCTCTGGTGTGAACTGGTAGCAAATCAGCGGATGCAGAATTAACAGGGAACTGAAAATACATAAACAGTGGCAAATGAGAAACAGTATCCTGCGCAGGCCCCCGCAGGGGAATCTGTCTACACAAATCCAAAAGGCAGAAATCTGAGATAGATAAAAACAAATGCCAAGGAAATAAACAGCAAATAATTATCTGAAAGTTGCAGGACAAAGCAGGAAGCAAGCTGACTTCCAAAAGAGACCAGGAAGCAACAAATCACCGGAAAGGATCATGGGAAGGTTGCTCACTTATATCTCTCCAGTCAGCAGCACCTGATTGCCTATTGTCCCCAGCTGATAGACCTCTGTCAGCCAAAGCAGCTTCATTACTACCAGCAGCCACCAGAAGGAGCCCAAACTCAGAAGTGAGATCCTGAGCATTCACAACACTCTTGTTTACAGTTGGACAAAAGGGGAATTGGCCTAACTAACCTGACAGGCTACGTTTCAGGTGCTGCGAGGTACTTGGAGGAGATATTTGCAGAACTCCAGGTGGAAGACTTTGGTTGGGCTGGAATCCCACTTTGTCTGGTCTGGGTAAGTCGCTGGGCCCCAAACCTCGCTAGCATACAGCAGTATAGGAATGATGACGCTATTGACGTTATCTTAAGCCAAAGTCTCACCTGTGGTTTGAGGTGGTACAGCTGTCTTCTGATGACATAGAATGTTCTGCACACTTTTCCTTTCAGGGCCTCTGCTTCTTACTTGAGGCACCCAGGTTTGGCTTAGCTAAAGACTGAGGTAGGTATAGCTTTTGGTCTTCTCCAGTGTGAAGCCATTTAATGTGGGGGAGGGAGTGGAGGTTTTATTCTGGTTCCTCTTCTGAAACATCATGACTTTGGTCTACTTTGGTTGATATGCAGCAACAAGGTGGTGCTGAATGTTTCCAGCACTGCCAGGCTATCTTGGAGGCCTCTCTCGCTTGGGGAGAGTAGCAGGAGGTCATCTGCGTATAGCAGGAACTTCACCTCTCGGTCGTGCAGACAGTGGCCTTGGGAAGAGGAGGATTCCAGGGCTGCTGCCAGTCTGTTTATGTAGATGTTAAATAGAGTTGGGCTCAGGCTGAAGGTCTGTCTGACCCCGTGGCCCTGCCGGATGAAGGCTGTCCTCTTCCCGTTCAACTTCACGCTGCAACGGGTCTAAGTGTATGATCTCTTGATGATGTCATAGGTTTTGCCACCTATTCCGCTTTCCAGGAGCTTCAGAAACAGGCTGGGTTGCCACACTGAGTCAAAGGCCTTCTTCAAGTCCACAAAGCATGCAAATATTTTCCCCTGTTTTTTGCTGTGGACATGGGTCTTGATGAGGCTGTGCAGGGTGTAAATGTGATCAGTAGTGCGGTGGTTTGGCATGATCCCCGCTTGGCTTCTGCTGAGGATGTCACGCTGGTTGAGGAAGGTGATGATCCTTTTATTAATGATGCTGTTAAACAGTTTTCCCTGAATGCTCTTAACACAGATCCCTCTGTAGCTTGTTGGACTGTATCAGTCTCCATTTTTGTAGATGGGCATAATGAGACCTTGATTCCAGCATTGCAGGAAGTAGCCGGTGCTTAGGACGTGGGTGCAAAGTTTTGCCCGTGCTGCATGTATGTCTGGGGATCTGTATTTGATCATCTCTGGCAGGATGCCGTCACTGCTCCAAGCCTTCTTGCATTTCATCAGTCTGATTCTATCCATTATTTCCAGCACACAGATTGGTGTGTTCAGAGGGTTTTGGAAGTCCTTGATTGTTTCCTCCATGTCCCTCAGTTTATTGGTTAGATGTTGCTGTTCTGGGGTTAGTTCTTCTTCTGGTACGTTCCTGTAGAGGCTCTCAAAGTAGTTGTGCCAGATGTTGCTATTCTGAATGCGGAGCATGTTCTGTTTGAGCTTTGTGCCGATATGACTCCAGGCCTCCCAGAATGAGATGTCCTGGAGGGAGTCTTCAAGCTGCCGTAGTTTCTGGGAGATTTGCCTCTGTTTTCCTCCTTGAGGATGCACTTGTATTGCCTCTGTAGGGTGTCATGGGCCGCACTTAGGTCCCTATTGTTGGGGTCTCTGTGTTTTTGGTTTGAGGCCATCCTTAGTTAGTTGCGTAGTGCCTTGCATTCTTTGTCAAACCATTTTTGGCATTGTTTATTTGTAGGTCTCTTGGGGTTGGTCTTTCTGAGTCCTGCTAATTCTGCCATGGTAAATAGGATCTTGTTAGAATCATTCACAGCATTCACTTGGCCCCTTGCTGGTTTGATGTCTAGCTACTTGTGTTAAAATGTACAAGTAGCTCTTTGATCTCGGTTCTGTTGCTTATTTTGATGTATTCAGTGCGTAACTGTTTAGGCCACTTGAAGGATGGTGGTAGGCTGTGGAGACCGGTCAGATGTGGCTTTTGTGTGGGTGGTTTGCCCATGGATCTCATATACAACAATATCTGGTTGTGGTCTGACAAGTGGGTTTCGGGGGTGACTATGAAGGCATTTATGTTTGCTGGGCCCATGTCTGTTATTGCATAATCCACCACACTACTGCCCATGTGGGAGTTTAGTGTATTGATTCCCCCCTGATGCACCCATTCAGTATATACAGCCCCAGGCTCCGACACAGGTCCAGCAGTGTTCTGCAACTTTTGTTCACCACTATGTCATAGCTGTTTCTTGCAGTCTGTACTGAGTCACTGTAGAAGAACTCATCTTCAAGTATGTATGTGTATCCGTCTGGTGACAGATAGTCCTTTTCTGTACCCGTCCTGGTATTGAGGTCTCTATAGAGGAGAACTTTACTTGGACTGGAATTGGGCTGCCTCCCTCTGTAGGACCATGTAGATGTCTGGCTTAAAGTATGGGGATTTTGATGGAGGGATGTAAGCTGCACAGAGATAGATATCCTGCTGAGAGGTGAGAATGAAGCCACTTATCTTTATCCAGATATGGCTGTCTCCTCTTTTCATTGCTTTGATGTGCTCTTTGATCTCCTCATATTAGTATGCCCCCTCCCTGAACAGCTGCCCTGTTTGGTGTTCTTGTTTTTCTTGGCAGAGACACATAAATCCCTGTATCTCAGTGGTGCAAGGGATTCCTCCTCTGCTAGGGTCCATTTCTCCTGGATAATCTGGATGTCAATGTTCTTTAGCCTTTGTTTGAAGTCTGGGTCGTTTATCATGGACCCAAAAGCTGAAGCATTCAATCCTTGAATGTTCCAGCTGCTAACTAAGTATGTCATGTTTTGTCGATATACCTTATAAAGGAAAAAGATTTTCAAAGCACATAACAGCTCTAGTGGTGGTTTTATATACAAAAAAAGATTGCACTATATTGTGCCAAAGCATGCAAATGTGAAATATGAAACATAAATAGCAATATGGCTTTTGAATATTAGGAAAAAATGAATGAGATGCTTTGCACAAAATTTGGCCAAATAATGCCTGCCCATACGCCATCGTCAAGGTGGTCTCAAAATGTATGAGTCCCTGCCTATGTGAACATACCTCTATTAGGCTGATACCTGAATTCCAAGTGATTGTGGACACCTCTGTCAGTAAAGCTTGCCAGATATCAGCCTAATAGAGGTATGTTCACATAGGCAGGGTGTTAGGCATCGGGCGACAGCTGGATCTGAGGAGTCAGTGGTCTCCCATCCATGTCCAGCTGGGGCAGATGCTGCTCAGCTTCGCTGTCAGTCCCAACACCTAGCCAATACAAGAGAAGTACAAGCTGTCTCCAGGGTCTTTGTTAATAGTGGCCTTAAGCATAGATTACAGAAGGAAACTGGGCTGTTACAGCCTAAGTCCAGGATTTCCTGCACTGAGCATGCCCGTGACGTGGCGGACCGTGATTGGTGTTTTGGTGTCAGCTGATCCGGTGACCTGGCACCGCCTGATTGGTCACGGCTGACGTCCTCAGTGATACGATCAACGAGATGGCTGGGGGCAGGGCTTAGCCTTTAAATAGCCTGACTGCCTGCGTCGCAGCACGGTCAGATCATTCTAAATAAGTCGTGTACATGTGTGGACGCCTCTCAAATCTGGGCTCCACGTGCTCTCTAGTTTTGCTCTCCGGGACCTGCCGATGCCAGAGTTCACTCGGCTAATTAGCAGAGGTCCTTCAGGCAGGTTACCTAATGCTAAGCAGGTAGTCAATGTGGTGCAGTCTAGCTCCGACAGAGAATAGCTATACACCCTGAGCAGACTGCGGGGCACATAACCTGGGCATCGCCTGCCAGCTCAAAGGAGAGTTGCTCAGTCCGGTCGCACACCGGCTGGCAGCACGTATGCCTGCTGTGAGTCGCATGCACATCCTAGCAGCTGGCAAATAGCTTTTGTGCAGTTAACAGGGATACATCTACACCAGCCTGCAGCACATCTTCCGTGATGTTAACAGAGATAGTGCAAAATCCAATATCTTCCATAGTGTGAAGTAACACAGGCAAGATCTTATATTTCTGTTGTCAGTTTTCACCCTCATACCCGAGGGGTGTTCGGCCGCAGCATCTCTAGCTGCACCACGGACCCCAGGGTTCGGTTGCTCCCTATTATTTAATAAAGTTGTTGCAACCGTCCCCTTAACACAGGGACCCATATGTTTTGAGTCCACCTTGACGATGGTGTATGGGCAGGCATTATTTGGCCAAATTTTGTGCAAAGCGCCTCATTCATTTTTTCCTAATATTCAAAAGCCATATTGCTATTCATGTTTCATATTTCACATTGACATGCTTTGGCATGATAGAGTGCAACCTTTTTTTGTAAATTGTCTATGGAGGTAGCTGCTCCTTGTATGCACCAAATTCACACTAGTTTGAATGTGCCACTCTGTTTTCTTTTACTTCTATGTTAGCCTACTGACCGAGCACTCCGCCCATCACCATGCTGTGATTTTAATTACAGCAGGTTCCTGCTTACACAGAAAAGGCAAGCTTTACTGACAGAGGTGTCCACATTCACCCAGGAATTCAGAAATCAGCCTAATAGAGGTATGTTCACATAGGCAGCCAGGGACCCATACGATTTGAGACCACCTTGACGATGGTGTATGGGCAGGCATTATTTGGCCAAATTTTGTGCAAAGCATCTCATTCATTTTTTCCTAATATTCAAAAGCCTTATTGCTATTCCTGTTTCATATTTCACATTGACATGCTTTGGCACGATAGAGTGCAACCTTTTTTAGTATATTGTCTATGGAGGTAGCTTCTCCTGGTATGCACTTAATTCACACTAGTTTGGATGTGCCAGTCAGTTTTCTTTTACTAGTGGTGGATTTAGGTGGCATGTTTTAGGGGTGTCCCATGAGTTTGCTGAACAATGTGTTGAGCAATGTCCTTATTTCTGCCATGTTGCTGCCCTCTGTTATTTTGTATTTAGACCAGGAGAACAAAGAGTTATAGGTGATATTTGAGATAAAAAATCACAATAAATTCTTTATTTTACAAAATTCCATAAATAATGCAATCGTAACATTTATGTATACAAAAACACATAAAGACAGTGCAAGACGGAAGGGGTTAATGAACCTACTGAACAGGAAAAAATGTTCTGATACAATGTACAGGCTGGTATAAATAGCGAAACCTCAAAGACATAAGTCACTAGTAGATAAATACACGCTAAAGTATAAAGAGTAAGTCATATATGAGGTCACATAACATACCAGCCATGGGGCACTACCGCAATGGTAAATAGCGTCCAAGCGTAACAGACAGAAAAACTCACTGCCATAAAGGGAGAGAGAGGTGTGCTCACCAAAATACTGGAAGTGAAACAGGAGGAGGATCACCCCAAAGGATGTCACCTCGACGTACGTTTCGCAGGTGTGGAGCACCGCTTTCTCAATATATTTACATATATATTATATATTTCTTTATATATTTATATGTACAAGCATGTTGCTTCAAATAGCAAACTTTGTAATATAGCTCATCAGGTAAATTTGCTTTTTCCACTCTAAATCCAGGAGTAAACTGGAGAAGGGGTGTTCATATAGTTCTGTGGAGAGGGAAAAGAAGAAAATGGAGATGCTAGAGGCAGAACATTCTGCTGCTAGTTTACCTTAACCCCTTAATGTCCACTGACGTGCACAGTCCGTCATG
>VIAB01002800.1:116180-126391 GCA_009801035.1 Oophaga pumilio | reverse complement strand
CTTTAACCTACAAAATGGCTTGGTCATTAAGGGGTTAAATGACAGATATATTTTAACACAAGTGCTGTCAATTTTTTTTTTCCATTGGTAACCTCTATGAAGTTGCTGTCAACACACACAGTATTTTCTCTGTGCACCAAAAAATAGTGTAGTGTGTATCTGAATATTGTGATCAGCTGAACTTTCTTTTTCTAACTGGTGTGCCTTCAGTTTCTCAACAACATGCATATACAGCTCTGGCAAAAATTAAGAGACCAACACATCAAAACCCTGTCATGGGCAGCCCATTCTCCAGACTTGCACCCCATTGAAAACCTCTGGAAAGTGATCAAGAGGATGATGGATAGTCACAAGCCATCAAATAAATAACTACTTAAATATTTGCACCAGAAGCAGTGTGAAAGACTGGTAGCAAGCATGCCAAGACCCATGAAAGCTGTTTTTAAAAATCATGGTTATTCCACAAAATATTGATTTCAGAATTCTTCCTTAGTTAAAACATTAGTATTGCTGTTTCTAAATGATTATAATCTTGTTTTCTTTGCATTATTTGAGGTCTGAAAGCACAGTTTTTTTTTTATTTTGGCCATTTTTCTTTGACAGAAAAAAATACAAAATTCATTGCTTGGAAATTTAGTGACATGTTGTCAGAAGTTTATAGACTAAAAGAACAATTTACATTTTACTCAAAAATATATAAAAAAATCAGACAAACTGAACATTTGAAAGTGGTCTCTTAATTTTTTGCCAGAGCTGTATATCATAGTGTTTACCCAGTGCGTTATATTCAAAATTTTGCTGATGCAATGCCCTCTCCAATAAGATTATGGAAATGAACACCTTCTACTCCATTGATAAGAACAGCACACCCAATTACCATAATTGCAATTTTGTCTTGAGTTGAAGTTGCCTGAGCCCGAAAACTCATAAACATTTGTTTGATGGGCAAAAGGAACCTAAAAAACTGTCTACTCGGCCCAAGGTACCTCCATATTCTCAGTGTTGGATACTATTCCATATTTAAAATCCTCCGTGGATCAGTCTCCATAACTACCTTTTTTTTTAAAAAAAAAAAAATCACATAATTTTTAATTCAACCAGATATTTCATCATGAAAGCAATAATTTCGCAATTTTATTTTTCAGTGCTCTTTACTGAGTACATACGAGTCAGCAAATTTTATGTAGGAAAAAGAAACGTTTACTTATACAATAAATAAACCACTAGAGTGGTTGTAATCCTCAAGTGCCAAGATGACAATCGTACAGATTTCTTCTGCTTGTTCCAACAAAAAAAAACACCCAACTGCATTCTGCTTCATGACCAGCTGTCAGATGGAAAGTTTAGCAGGGATGATGATCAGGTACCAAGATATACATGTAGAAATGTTTGCAAAATTATTAAACATGATTTTCTGATACTCCTTTATGATACATGCATAAGTATATAAGCATGATTTTTTGGTGGTGGTGATTAGTGATGAGCGAATATACTCGTTGCTTAGGTTTTCCTGAGCAGGCTCGGGTGTCCTCTGAGTATTATGGCGTGCTCGGATATTTAGTTTCTGTCCATGCAGCTGCATGATTCGTGGCTGCTGGACAGCCTGAATACATGTCAGGAATGCCTATTTGTTAGGGAATTCCCACATGTATTAAGGCTGTCTATCAGTCGCAAATCATGCAGAGACTAAATCTCCGAGAACGCCAAAGCACTCAGAAGACAGCCGAGTGTAACAACTCTGCCGGCATCACTGCATGGACTCCCATTCCTCACACACCAACTTATTCACTTCTCCAGGTCATGTTGTGATTTCTGTCTCTGCCGGCTCCATGTTCTGTGCCTCTTGCTTTCTGCCTGCTCTCTGCATGCTTCCTGGCTGTGTGCATAGGGGGGCGACGCCAGAACTCTCTGGTTCTTATGGAATCAGTGTGCACCTGTCTAATGTGTCCCTGACCAATTACCAAGAGGCCTCTAGTATTAAGGGCAGCTCCACCCAGTGGAACTTGCATGAGCAATGTCTTCACTCAGTTAGTGTCTTGCTACTGAGTTGCCAGGTCCTGTCTTGTGTCTCACACTCTCTGGAGGCTTGATTCCTAGCTTTGCCTTGTACCTGTCTGTCTGCCCTCCAGGAGGCTGTATATCCTGGTCTCTGTGTCTTTGCTCCTGTGCCTTGTCTCGATCCTTTCCCTGCCTGTATTCTGTTCTATACCTGTGTCTGTCTTATCCCTGCCTCGGTGCCTTGCCTTGTACATTCCTAGTTTAACTCTATCTTATACCTGTGTCTGTTCTATCCCAGTCTGTTGCCTTTCCTTCCCAGATCTGTGTACCCTTGTGTTTACTCCCTCTGTCTTATCTGCTGCTGCAGAACCTCTTGCTGTGGCTCCTCTCCGCATACCTTGCGGTTCTGCTTTGCTTCGCTCCTGCTGCTGCAGAACCTTTTGCTGCAGCTCCCCTCTGCATACCTTGTGGTTCCGGTTTGCTCCGCTCCTGCTACTGCTGAACCACTTTCTGCCTCTGCTTGTTCAAACCTGTTCCTTCATACATCACTCCTTCCTGCCAGTACCAGTACCTGCATCTCCTGTGTGACCAAGTCTCTATCTATTCCATACACCACTCCTTCCTGCTCGAGTCCCTGTGTCTCAGCCGTGCCCGCCTGCAAGTGTCTCAGCCGTGCCCACCTGCCAGTGTCTCAGCCATGCCCACCTGCCTGTGTCTCAGCCTTGACCACCTGCCAGAGTACCAGCCGTGCCTGTCATGCTCACCTGCCTGTCTGTCAGGCACACCTGTCCTAGTGTCTTGTTCCCCAGTGGGATCAGCAGCCACAGCCAGACACCACCCTTGAGTGGCACCTGGCAGCTACCTGCCGCAAAAGCCTGACCTCACCATCAGAGGCTCTAGGGAAGACCAAGGTAGCTGCACTAGTTACACCCCTTCCAGGGTAGTCTAGTCTGTGGCACAGTGGGTCCACAATCCCCTGGCTCATGCCCAGCAGTCCAGGCACGAGTGTGACACCGAGCATGTTCAGGAAAACCCGAGCAATGAGTATTCTTGCTCATCATTAGTGGCGACTTAGTGGTTGTGAAGTTATTTGTAGTTTGTCAAGGGTAGAGATAACCAAACTTGTTCAGGAAACGTTCGCCAATCTCAAATTCGACAGGAACATAGCTTATTCGGACTCATGTTCAGATTCCGTAGTATTTTTCCTAAAAATCTGCGAAAGTCGGACAAAGTTCCGTTAAGACCGAGTTCACTAATGGCTCTTTCAGACGTCAGTGTTTCCGGTAGCAGCAGGGGCCGCAAAATGTCCCGCACACATGCACACTGATGACACACGGATTACATCCCTGTTTCATCAGTGTAGCACATACCAAAGACTGGGAATCAGGGGTATTGTTCGCATTGATCCCCAGCACTGGGTGCTGAAGTGAAGACAGCTCACATTGTGGTCCTCTGCTTGCACTGCAATCAGTGCTAGCAGGGGACAATGTTGAGAATTGTATTCAACTGTTAACATCGACAGCAGGTGGCAGATGATGGGAGTATTCATCAGCCACTGGCTGCGCTATAAATAAATAAATAATAATAAAAAATGACATGAGGTTTCCCTGTATTTTTGATAACCATTCAGGCAAAACTGACAGTGGTGGGCTGCAACTCTCGGCTATCAGTTTCAACAAGGTTGGTTATCCAGAATAGAGAGGTCCCCATGCTGTATTTTTCAATTATTTAAGCAAATAATTAAAAAAAACGTTTGAGGTTCCCCATTTTTGACAACTGGGGGCTATAATTCCCAGACTGGTAAGTGGCAATGGATATTTCCCCCAGCCTAAAAATAGCAGCTCACTGCAACCCCAGAAAAGGCACATCTATTAGATGTGCCTTTTCTGGTGCTTTGCCTGGCTCTTCCCATTTGCCCAGTACCAGTGGCAAGTGGTGTTTATATTTGTGGGGTTTATGTCACCTTTGTATTGATTGATGACATCAAGACCATGGGTTAGTAATGAAGAGGCGTCTATAAGACACCTATCCATTATTAATCATATAGTTGTATTGTAAATAAAATCACAGCCAGAATGAAGTCCTTTAATTGAAAGAATGACACAAACTCCTTAAATTAATTTAAATTAACCAATACTTACGTCATTGCCCAGTCCACAGAAGCCTTGGTCTCCTGAAACAGAAATAAAGTATCCCAATATTCCTCACCTGTTCTCAAAGAAAATAATACATTTGTCCCGTGACGGTTCTAGCTTTGCTACATCTAGAAGGCAGGCTGCTTTGTTGCGTGATATGACTATACAGCCTGCAATCTAGCAGAGGCATTAGGCAGCATGTGCTACTGCTGCTCAGTGTCTCACATTGTACTCCTATGACCTGACTCACGTCACTGCGAGAGTGAGAAATTTTACAAGCTTGTGGTTCCATCAGAAAGGTCCTGGGAGTTTGCAGGTCCCATAGGCGCCTCTTCTTCACTAAGCCATGGACTTATTGCTTCCAGAAAAAACAAAGGTGACATTAACCCCA
This sequence comes from Oophaga pumilio, assembly GCA_009801035.1. NCBI lineage: Eukaryota > Metazoa > Chordata > Amphibia > Anura > Dendrobatidae > Oophaga > Oophaga pumilio. Next base: position 121,867 of record VIAB01002800.1, on the reverse strand, counting down.
AAAATATAAACCCCACTTGCCACCACCACAGAGCATGTGGGAGATCTGGGCAAAGCACCAGAACTGGTACATCTAATAGATGTGCCGTTTCTAGGGCGGCTGCAGGCTGGTATTTTTAGACTGGGGCAATATCCATGGCCCCTTACCAGCCTGGAAATATCAGTCCCAGCTGTAAGCTTTAGCTTGGCTTGTTGTAAAAAATGAGATGCACTCCACAATTTTTCTAATTATTTATTTAAATAGTTAAAAAAAAGTGGGCTTCCCTCTGTTCTTCATAACCAGCCATGCTAACTAGAGTTGAGCGAAACAGGTCGGTCAGATTCAAAAGTCGCCGACTTTCGCCAAAGTCCGGGTTTCGTTAACTGAAACACGACCATAGCATGCAGTCGGCCATGCGTTCTGCAAAACGAGCGCCAAAGTAGATTTTCCCAGAATGCTTTTAGGCTCCTTTTTTCATCCAATGAGCAAGGACGTACACTGTGGGCAACGAGATGACATGTGCAGCGTCCACCACCATCTTAGAGAAGAGCATTGTAGTGATTGGCTTGCTTTGGGGGGTGACATAGTGTCTATAAAAGCCCTGACCGCCGACCGCCATTTTACTTCTGCCAATATTAACAGTAGGGAGAGGTTGCTGACACTGTTTATCAGTAGGGAGAGAGTTTGGGCTGGAAAGAGAAGTTCTTCTGTGCTTGTGCTGATAGCAATTGTGCTGTACAGTTAGTGTGCAGTGACAGTGGGGGATTTTCTTGTGTGCAGCAGTGCTGGTTATTTGGCTGTCTGATAGCTGTATTGCTGTGTGTACACTGCTGTGCAGACTGCTTTTTACACAGCACTAATACTTTTATTCTTTTTTTCTGTACAGTTACCGAGCGTTAATTTTTTCCCACACCGTATAGAGCTGTACGCTCCTCACACACTACCGTGTACCGGCTGGTGTCACGGACAAATACATGCTAACTATCTGTGTGTGACTCTGGAAATATATATGGAGATTTAAATTTTCCCCTGCACCGTATACAGCTGTCCACTTCTGACACAGTACTGTATATCTGCTCTTTGTATTACGATCAAATCCATACTGAGAGAGCGTCTGTGTGTGACTCCGGAAATATATACAGAGATTAAAATTTTCCCCTACACCATATACAGCTGTCCGCTTTTGATACAATATTGTGTATCTGCTCTTTGTATTACGGTCAAATCCAATTCCTCCAAATCCAATTGAAATTCCAATTTCTCAATTTGCAGCTGCTGAACGTCCAGCCTACACCTCAACATATGCCAGTTTTTCCACCTCCCTAACTAACCTGTACCCCCCCCACAACTTTAGCCAAACAACCGCCAGTTTTCAATGCGTTACTATTATTATAAAGTAAATTAAGGTTGACAAGCTTAAGTAATAAGAATTAATGTCATTGGCATTGAAATGGGCACTGTAGGTGTGTTTACTGTCCTCCTCTCACTGGCGACTTTTATTCCCCATTGACTTGCATTGGGGGTAGGGTTTTCGACTCCGACTTGACCTTTTCCGTTAGTCGGCCGACTTAGTTCGACTCGACTTTTGGGAAAGTTGGGTGGTCCAAAACCCCACTTGATCCTCCCGGAGCCAAAGTCGCTCATCTTTAATGCTAACGCCAAATCTGGTGGCGGCTCTATACCAGGGCAAACTAACACACATGCCTCATGCTCTCAACCTGGTAGAACAGCAATTTCTCCACCACTATCCCAGCTTGGATGCGCTGCTGCAGAAAGCACGGTCACTGTGTGCTCACTTTGCAACCTGCAGGTTAACGATTTACGCCGCTACAGAGGTTTTTCAGTTTACCAGTTAACGTTTTGATTTGTGATCATCCGAGAAGAAGTAATGTGCCTTGGTGCAGTATGTCCTTTTGCAAGGCCTGGGCCAGAGCAATCTGGACGTGACGCAAATCATTCTTAAAGAGTGGGCACAGATGAAGTAGCTCTGTACCCATCTGCATAGTTTTGAAATGACTACTAAGATGGTTAGTGCTGTTGATGCTATCATCAGCATCATCAGCATCACTATTTCGGTCATCTACATGCTGGAGCACACTTTAAATAGTCTGGGTGAGGAGGTGAAGGTTAAAGAGGAAGAGGTGGAAGCAGGCGATGATACAGAAGGTATAACAATATCTCAAACTTAAGGTCTGTTGTTGCACAAGCGAGTGCCATGGGAAGGTGGATTACAGCAATCGAGGGAGGCTCATAGAGCCAGTCAAACTGTTAGTATAGGTGCAGAAGCTGAGGAACAATTATAGGAGGACAAGGTGATGGACATTCAATAGTCAGAAAATGGATAACTATCCCCTCTCTTTTTTCTGTGGTTGGCAGGAGGGGATGGAGGAAGCAACCATGAGTGTTACCCCTGCCACCTACACACCATGTACTCCGACCTCATGGAAGTGCCCAACACATGAGTGCCTTCTTGCTGCACTATCTTCAACATGATACCTGTATTCTTAGTGTTAGAAATAGTGCTTACTACTGGGTTGCCACTCTGTTAGATCCATGGTACACAGTGTGCATCCCAGTTCTAGATGTCCAATCCCGGGAATTTCAAAGCGTCTTTGCAAAAACATTAGCAGCAGTAGCATCAGCAGCAGTGTAAGTAGCATAATCAATTTCTGTGAATTGTTTCAAACATTTTTGTAGACCAGCCCATACACTAGCAGAGCAGAGTACAAGTCTGACACGTTGGGAAAAACTAGAGAGGATGGTGCAGGAGTATCTGGAGGTTAATATCAATGCCATCAGGTTGAGTTTAAATTCTTTTGCATTTTGGTCTTCAAAAATGGGAGAGTAGCCTGAGCTCGCCTCTCACACCTTGGAGTTTTCGTCATGCCTGGCAGCCAGCATTCTCTCAGAATGTGTCTTCAATGCTGCTGGTGGTGTCCTGACGGATAAGCACATTCGGCTGTCCCCTGAAAGTGTAGACCATCTAACTTTCATCAAAATGAACAAGTCATGGATCTCCAATCACTTTTGCACCCCAGTTGTAAATTGGGCAGGCTAGGTGATGGTGTCGCTTTTGGTCAGGCTTTTGGTTGTGCCGGCTGTGCTATGGCTGCTGATGTTACAAACAATTTTTTGAAATGTGGAGACTCCAAGTTGGGTCTCTATCTGGTGGGTTGCCTGTGGTAGAAGATGTGTCAGAGGCCTATTATAATATTTCTACTCTGTGGAAATAGATGCCACTTTAGTGCTGTCTAACAATTATTTTTATAAATCTGGAGACTCCAAGTTGGAGCTCCATCTGGTGAGTTTCCTTGTGTAAGTAGGGCTCCCTGACAGGCAGGTCTGCATTTACTTTAAATCAACTACCTGTGTTACTTTCCTTACATTTCTCTACCAAAATTACTACATGAAATTGACCCCATTGAAACTTCAATTCAAAACTGTAAATTCTGGGCCAGATACCTTATGCATAGGCCATGGCTCACGATTTCTGTGCCATTATGAAAGGTTTTACTGTGGGTCAATTAATCTGTCAAAAACCTGTCCTACTTTCCTTCCATTTTTCTTCCAATAGTACTGTATGAAACTGATATTTATGCCATCTGAGTGTGGCTGAAATAAAAAATAAAAAGTTTGAGGTGTTGCATGAGGCATCAGGTCTCCCAGCTAAGAAGGCTTACACTGCTCCCTTAACCTCAGTTAACTTCAATTTCAAACTGTAAGTGCAGACTCCAACCCAGTCTCATGCATGGCCCATTACTGACTACGCACCACTTTAATATTTCTATTGCGGATCTGCCTCTAACCTGAGCTGTTTGGGTAGCTTTTTGGCCCCCCTGAAGGTGTTGTTTATGCATTTGGTTTTGCATCCCATTGAATTTAGTGAGGGTCAGATACGTATGATGAACTATTCGGCAAACATCGGTCCGTTTGCCGAAACCAAACCCAACCTTGAAAGGTTCGCTCATCTCTGGTGGATATGGAACCTTTCTGCAACCTCATGATGGTGGCCAACGGTCCCCAGCCGTTTCTTTTTCTCCCATCCCCACCTTAAACAAGTACATGCCCCATAACATTATCCATGCCCTGACCAATGCTAACACTTGGTAGTTTCTATAACCATGAACACGTGGTCAAGTGCTTGCGGCCAGTGACGCTTCATTTCCCTGATGGCACACTGGGTGAACATTGTGGTAGCCGGGACCCAGTCAGACCCTGAGATGGAACACATGCTGCCAACACTGAGGATTGTGGGACCTGGTTCATCAGAGTTGACCCAATTTCTACAGCAGTTCCTGCACCTCCTCTTCCCCCTCACATTCCATCTCAGAAACGTCAACATTAGTAGCAAGCTGGAAGCACTGCAGCACTGACATGGCCAAGTGGAAACAAGCTCTGCTGAAACTAATCTGCTTAGGTGACAAATCGCACAATGCCTTGAAGTTGTTAAAAATTCAAACAGACCAGACTGATCTGTGACTTCTCACCCCTACAACCAGGCATGGTCATGTGTGACAATGTGATAATGGCTGTAGCCTGGTGGCAGCTCTGAAGCTTGGCTACCTTGCCCACATACCATGCCTCGCCCAAGTGCTCAACTTAGTGGTTCAGTGTTTTCTGAAAACCTACCCAGATCTGCCTGAGCTCCTTGTGAAAGTACGCTGTGTGTGTAACAATTTCCGCAAGTAAGCTACAGCTGGAGCAGCGTTTGCAACTTCCAGCTCACAAACTGGTGCGTGAAGTCACCACGCATTGGAAATCAATGTTACATGTGTTGGCAAGGTTGTGAAAGCAGCAGAGGGCAGTAGTTGAATACCACCATGCCTGTCGGTATTCCGGTCAGCCTCCACAGAGAAGAGCTGATGAGTGAACATGGATGTCTGACATCTGTATGGTTCTTCAAAACTTTGACGATTCAGCAAAGATGATGAGCGGCGATTAAGCCATAATCAGCATCACCATCCTGCTTCTCTGTTTACTGAATTGCTCACTGCTCACAATTTCAGAGGAGGCTTTGCAGGCAGATCAAGATAATACACTGGGTGAGGTTACACAGCCCAGCCTCATCTCATCTTAGCAAAGTAGATTATGTGATAATGAGGAGAAAATGGAGCTGGTTGCCTGGGCTCCAGGCGGTAGTACCCACACCACCTTTATCCCGTTCGTTTAGTGTGGATCACCTGAAGAGGAGGAGGAGAAGAAGGATGGGGAGGAGGACGAGGAGGAAGACAATGTGGACAATCATCTTTTTGGTGGGGACAGGGAAGTCTTGGCTGTTGGCAGTCTGGCACACATGGCCTGCTGCCTTTCCCGAGACCCTCAAGTTGTACGAATTTTGGCCGACAATAACTACTGGTTGGTCACCTTTATACATCAATGCAACAAGGAGAACTTTAACTCCTGTATTAAAATCCTTTTTACTTGTCAAGTGACGTAAATGTGAACAAGGACAGATGGACTGAACCCACCAGTTAAAGCATAGGCCAGACAGTATGGATTTTATTTATTTTATTTTAGGATATTTGTTTTTTGTGTCTGGTTTTCTCTGTGTAATGGTCATGTGTTAATATGCTTTTACATTTTGCATACACATTATCTTACTTTTTCAGCTCAGATCTAGATTTTTATTTTGTTCCAAGTGCATCTTGTGCATATAAGGGTGTAACCACCCTGTTTCTGAGCTGAGAAATCCATCCTGTCTGGCCTAT
>VIAB01002800.1:48502-63510 GCA_009801035.1 Oophaga pumilio | reverse complement strand
AAATTTTGAGGTCCAAATGTACCCATCATTACCTTTGTTCTTGGTGCAACATATACAAAAATGTGCAGTAGTATAAGTTGAACAGTAATGGTTTGATTATGCAATATGTGCTTACATATGGTGTCCAAGTGGTTTAGATGTTGTCTGTTGCCAATCAAGAATCTTGATCGCATGAATCAATATTGTATTGAATTTGTTTCATAAGAATTGGCGTCCTTAACCACATGGCCTGACACATCTGGAAAAATCTGGCATGTCTAAAATAAGGGATGTTTAAAAGTGTATCGTTTAATCTTTACATGTTCATTTATTAAACATTTCCAATTATCAAAGTTATGAAAATATATTCATTAAATGGCAATTATGTAATATATATATATATTTTGTAATGGTTTGTCTAACATTGAAAAAGTCAGTAGTCTTTTGTTAATCTGCTTCTTCTGGGAGAGACTGATTGGCAATTATTTGGCCAATAAAATTGTGTACAGCTCTTTTTAAATATGCTGAAGGGAATATGTCACCAGGTTTTTTCCATATAAAGTAAGGCCAGCAGCTATTAGCCCCATGTGACAGTATTCTAGAATGCTTCATATAAGTTCATAATGCGTTCTCTATAAAATAAATAATTGCATTTATTATACTGACCTATGGGGCAGTCTGGTCCGATGGGAGTTGCTGATCTGGATGCATTTATTCGTCTCTTCTTTCTTTGTATGGATGACGCGCTGTATGACATCCACACAGTGTACTCGGCATCGCGTTCCTGTTCATGCGCACTTCTCTTTCAGTAGTGGTTGTGGAATGTATATAGTTGGACAGAGTTAGGTAGCTCCATCTGCGAGACCATCAATAACTTAAAAGCTAATTGAGGGGTGCTGAGGTTACACCATGAGAGCTGAAGTCAGTTGTAGCTCACATGCAGTTATGCTGCTTGCTAGGTTGCATTTGCCACATGCTTGATCTGTAGATGGTACAAATGATCTTGATAGACAATACGGACCAGAATAAAGGGGGTCAATCTGTGATGCCTTAATGGCATTTCATGAGTGTGTGGTTAACAAATATCAACTCCATTAAATTGTCAGCAGCATGGTTCTGCTATAGCAGTAAAGTAACTTTGGGTGAAATTAAAATGTCAAAATTCTTTTACATTATATAGCATGAGTTCTAATCACAAGGACATTTCAGTAAATGGAAACAAACAAGAATAAGAATAATGTAAGAATTTAAAAGGTTATGCACCAATGAATGAAAACCTAAATGCAAAAAGCATGTTGTATGTACTCATATGAAGATGAGTTGAGGTCTAATTTGGTCTTAAAAGGAAGGTTTCACTTTACTGTGACATGGTTCCCACCTAATATTTATTACACTGTTGTCTACCTATGGTATGTGGCAATGGGATATATTGACTTTCTTAAGCACCACAACCTGGCTTTTACCCCTATGACATATGTAAGATGGCTGTCTTTTTCCTTATGATTTCCTTGGAAATATACATGCCAAGGTTCAGCCAAGCATGCATTTCATTAAGGACAAGGAGAAAAAAGAAGCAATTCATTAAGGACAAGGAGAAAAAAGAAGCAAAGCCATGATAAGACAGTTCTTAAAATCTAACATTGCTGATCCTTTTTTTTCCTCCAAAATCAGCCATCAGGGGAAATCATGTGCTTTGGCCTACTTTGATCTAATTGTATGGCCCGCTTAACAGTAGCATCTGTCAACTGAACTGACAGAATCTCCAGAAAAATATCAGCTTCTTGGTGACTATTGTATTTCACAAATTTCCAGTTTAAGTGAGAATGATAAAATAAGATCTGTAATGATGTCTTATATCAGCATTCTACTTTATAAGGGGTGCTTCTCTATGGGGCATAACGGATATACATCTAAGCACGTGAATGAATGGTAGATTTTCACACAGTTAATTCTTTGCTGCGGAATACTGCAGCAAAACAAAATGAACTGATTGAAAAATAATTTGCTTCCAGTTAACTAGAAAGCCTGATATATTCATGAATGAATAGGCTTTACCTAATATTTCAAAAACCTATCTATTAACAGGAAGACATGTGAAGAACTTTCTGATAAATGTACTCTACAGATAACACATGGGCTGTAGAGATGATGTACTGGAGGATCAGATCAATAATGTGCATTAAAATAATGTTACCGCAGGGATCAGATGTTCTTTATCTGTTACATGCCTGACTGTGAGTTTTACCCACTAAACTTACAGGGGGTCTTTAATATAATATAAAGCATCATCTGTAACAATAACATATGTTTTATTACTGAAACATAGCAGTCTTTAGGCTAAGGAAAATGTTTTCAGAATCAGAAAGGAAAGCCTAGAAGACAACACATTACTGTTGTTATCATAGATGGTATACAATAATCATAATGTTTAGTATTTTTTCACATGATGTATTTTTCAGAATTTTTTTTTATTTTCTTTTAGTATAAGATTACACACAATGGCTCTCTTTCACAATGATGTCTAATAAACAGTATAATATAATCCAGGCCATCGTTAGATGATCCAAATTTCTTAGAGTGGGACACAATGTGTGATGGATTTTGCTCATTTTGTTAGTTAGATACTTTGTATCCAAATAATCAAAGCTGTTTCATTTTTGTACAATGCGACTCTAGGCAATTGTCATCACACCATTTTTACTTAACTCCACAAATCTTGCTCAATTCTCTAAAATAAGTAAGACTTCTGACGAGGCACACATAGAGGTGAACAGGCCCTTCCTGTCTTCCTGAAAAACAGTTATCTTGATAAATCGGGGCCAAAATCTTACATAAATATGTTGCGTATAGCATACAGGATGATGATTAGATTGAATGATTTTTGACTTACTCTTTTTGTTTACATGAACTCATGACATTGCAGCACGAGGAACCTCCACAAGATTTGCAGTTTCTAAAATCTTGCCCCCGGTTAGTCTAGTACTGACCATGATCATGCCCCATCCAAATTACAGATTACCAGATTATAAAGCACTCCTAGTATTTTGGAGATTGTGTATGGATCCATTTGTTCACTGTATATAATTACACTCATGTCACTTAATTTTTCTACTCTATAGGGATCAATTGACAACTTTCTCACTTGATTTTATGATGCATTAATGGGTCATCAGTGTAATTTGCATATAGGTAAGGTCCAAATGAAAAGGTACAGGTTAATATATTTCATATTTAAGCTATTTAACATGTAGTGCTGTTGGTAAATATCAAGGCCAAAGAACTATTTTTACTTCTGTCTTATACCGGTTGTCTTATCCTGTTAAATGGATAAGATTGCAATTGTAAATTATTAAAAATACTCAGAAACATATTTTAATTCTATTGTGTACAGCTTATTAGCTAGTTTAAATAGTTTAGTAGTAATGGCTAAACATGTGCAGGGCTTACAAGTTCATTATAGTAGATTTTGTAAGCACTACATGGAGGCTGGCAGGATCGCTGGAATACATATGTCAACACACCACTGGTCCAGTCAGTCTTCAGAAGAGCACTACCATCTGCCTTCCTGCTCACCATACGCTCCTAAAGATAGAAGATGTGAAAACCTTTTTAAGTCTTTAAAAATATTGAATTCATCAATTTATTGCTATTCCAACAATAGTCAAACATTAGCCAACTCTACAGAACATGATGTACTTCTAGTCACACAGGCATTCTCATTCATGCAGTCTCTTAAGCACTGTAATTTGGGACTAGGTAATACACATCAGGAAATGCAATAAATCAATAATCCTAGAAAGAATCAAATACAGTAAACTGCAAAACCAATAAGGTACACATAGTTTTCTCATATACTTTATATTAATGATGAAAGGTAAAAATCAAGTAAGAAGAAAAAAATGTCACAAATGCTATAATTACACTGTTCTACATATTTTCAAAAGTTGCCAAGTCCAGTGTTAGGCACCGGGATGTCAGCGTGAGTGTTTGGGGTGGAGCTTTGGCTTTAAGAGGCTCTCAGCAGTGCAAGCGGGTGTGCTGGTATCATTTATGGTTGGTTGGTGTGTGTGAGTGGATACGCTACCACTCTGTATGCACATGTGTGTGGTTAGTTTTCTCCTGAGTATTGGCAAGTTAAGGTTTTTTCTTCCTGCTTGGCTTAGCATCTGTTTCCTACATGTGTACGGTTAGCACAGTGTAGCTACAGAGCAAGATTCAACCAAAGAGCTGTGCTGCCCTGTGAAGTCAAAAGGTTTTTTTTAAGCTAGCGTCAGTTTTAGTTTTTTCTCTTGACTCAGCATCTGTTTTGGCCATGTGTGCGATTGGCAGGGTCAGTTTCAGAGCGAGCTCAATCCCTTAGCTCTACCTCTCTGTGAAGCTAACAGAGCTGAGTACTGTGTGTTTTGTTCATACTGCGTGGAGTTAACGCAGCCATATTAAGGTGAACGCTCACTGTTTAGTTCCATCATTGTTCATATTAGCAGCAGTTATACATCTGCACGGTGGACCCCGGATTGTGATCACACTTTATTATTTATTTAATTTAGTGCAATCCGCCAACCCTAACATCCAGTTATGAAATCAGCCATTTCTAAATGATTTTGACCTCAAGAATTCAAATCTGAAAATGAAAATTATTAGTTGGGTCTTATTTCTATGATATCAAATATTTTTTTATTTTACTGCTGCAAATAATGAATGCATAAAAGCTTCAGTACTTTGAAACATTATTACTTTTGCAAGCATAAAGATGCAGAACATTTTGTTATGGCAAATTTCTTCTGTATATATTTCCAGTTACATTTTCAGTTTCCCAAAAAATTAGATACCACTAGTGCGAATGCTACCCATGCAGCCTTTTCCTTGCCCTGCAAGCAACTGATAAACTCTTCTTCTTGAAGATGCTTATAAATCTGAGGTCCAATGAAGACTCCTTTCTTTATCTTTCCATCACTTAACGTCAATTTATCAATGAGATACTTGAATGCTTTTTCATTTTTATCCATTGCCTTTACAAAGTTCTTCATTAGGCCCAAATTGACATACAACGGTGGCAACAAAATCTTATGTTGGCTACAAAAAACAAAAAACAGAGCTAGGGATTGAAAATACCATAGGTGACAGCTGTACATAATAATATGTGGATATTGTAGCACAATTCCTCAAAATCAGTTTATAACCCATCAACATAAAATGAAAAATAAAAAAGAATCCCAAATAAAGCAATAGAGGATAACAGAATATCAAAAAATATTACAGAGTTTATTGATCAAAAATACAAAAGTGACAAGAAGTACACGGGTATACAGACATATGGGACTGCAAAAATGAAAGGGAGATGAGTGTAAAGATAATTACATACAGTGAATCATCATGCACTAAAGTAAAGAATAGGTGTCTCTACAGTTATCAATTAACTAATAGCAGAGGAAAGAGAGGAGGTAATAATAGTAAATAGAAGTTTTTTAACCTCTAAAGTTATATCTTAATATGTACGCTTAATTCCAACTGCGTCTAATCTAGATTATGCATGAGACACATAAAAATGCTTCAAAGTGCAGAGATTCAGTGAAAAACTATCTGACATACCGGACAGAGAAAAATAAATCCCACTAGAGACCTGCAGGTACTGACCGAAATATATATAGAAAAAATGACAAGATCTATACTAATAGAAAAAAGAAAAGGCTCTTATATGCTTATTAAAGCGGAATAACCTGTGTCCCAATAGGTCATTACTGGTGTAAGCATAAGTAATCTTATTATAGAGCAGGGACTCTAATCTATAAGATCAGTAGGAGTGAGTCATTAGTAAAGATAAGGGTAAAGTTAAATACCTTCAGACATGGTGCGGTATTGTCCGAGTGCAGGAGACACATGGGACACGCTAAGCCTCGACGCGTGTTTCACTGCTTCCCTGTGGTTTCATCAGGAGGCATGGTCAGATAGGGGATATCATGGGTATTTATATAAGGAGTGGGAGTCAATAAAAAATCGGTGCGCAGCCGGCATGATATGCCCGCTGATGGAAAGGGAAAGGCGCATGCGCCTGAGGCAATGGGAAGGAGGACCAAAGGTCGTCACTAACCATTGCCCTGGCAACGCACACACCATCCCGAAACCACAGCAGGAAACAGCGCATGCATGGGGCACGTCTGTGCTGCAAGTAATTATAACCCCATAGTGTGGGGCTAACATGCTTACAAGTAACGAGGAATGTAAAGCTAAGCCCTAAATGAAAAAACGAGGGAGATGACAATCTAAGCGTGGGAAATATAAGGGAAATAGCAATATAATAACCAATGATCATATGAATCAATATATATAATAGTGTGCATAAATATAAAGCTATTAGATATACAATGTATAAACAATATTTCAAGCATAGCAAGGGCAGTGCATATGGTAATCAAGTCACTATAATAAAAAGTATGGTTGCTATGCTAAACAAAAAATAAAACACATTCCCTATGAGATAGTATTAGAACAAAAAGCTAAAGATAATAGAGTATAAGGAGATATATTATCAATACAACAAACAGTGCACAATATACATAGAAATATTAATCTTAAGATGAAAAGCTTTTTGAAAAAGTTTCCAGCGACAGGAGTCTTCTCCAAATGCTTGAAAAGATGAGCGCACTCCATAATGTAGTTTGCCAATCAGCACGAAAAAATAGGCACTAAATAGAAATAATTACAAAAGGGAAAAAAAAGTAAAGAAGCTATCAAACAAAAAATGTTAAAAACATACCCAGACCATAGGTAAAAAATACCACAATAAAATTAAGACAAAGTCTTAAAGAAAAGGCTTGAAGCTGATGACCTCATTAAGGCCTATGGGAGCCAGAGTATTGAGGACTGTAATTCACCTAGTTTCTTTTTGTAGCAACCTCTGCTTGAGATTGCCACCTCAAATTCCCATATAGACGTGGTCAATGCCACGAACTATGAGATCTTTAGGGTTGCAGTTATGTTTGTCAAAAAAGAACTTGGGAATAGTCTTTAAGAAATGAGGTTCAGGACATTCTGATGCATATTTAATGTCCCTGATATGTTCCTGCACGCGTTTTTTCAGGGGTCTCGTAGTCATGCCTATATAAATGAGCTCACACTGACAGCTCGCGTGATATATCACTGCCTCTGTATTGCAAGTGATATGGTGGACAATTTTGAATTTTTTCATTTTAAAATTAAAGAATTCTTTTGTCCGTAAAATATTTGGACATGCTGAGAATTCCCCGCATGGAAAGCAACCCCAAGGAGGACCCTTACTGGATGTAGAAAAGGGGTTGATTTTAGGTGGAATATAATGGCTACGACACAAGATGTCACCCAAAGAGCATGATTTGCACCATGTGATGGATGGATGTGGTGTCAAATGGTGACGCAAATCTCTATCTGTCAATAATATTGACCAATGTCTCCTAAAGATATCATTTATGTCTTCCCAATTTGAGTTAAATTTGGTGATAAACCGAGATGTAGAATCACTGCTCCTGTTTAATCTTTTAGATGACTTATATGAGAGCATACGTCTATCGGAATGAATTGCTTGAGAAAAACCTCTGTAGATATACCTGTTAGTGTACCCCCTATCTCTAAAACGACGGGACAGTTCACCCGCTTGGTGATAAAAAGTAACCTCATCTGAACAGAAACGCCGTGCTCGTAAGAATTGACCGATTGGTATGGAGTTCTTTAATTTTGGGGGATGAGAGGATGTATAATGCAGCAATGCATTTGTTGATGTACTTTTACGGAATATATCTGTGCAGATGGTACCATCGGGAGCACTAGATATAAGGAGATCCAAAAAGTAGATAGAGTTTTGGCTGTACGTCCAAGTAAGCCTAATATTAGACTCATTGATGTTCAGGTGGCTTAAGAATGTCTCAGGTTGCGACGTGGAGCCCTGCCAAATAAACAAAATATCATCGATATAACGCAGCCACGAGATGACATGGCCATGATCAGGTGTGTCAAGGACCGCGTCCCTCTCTCACAGCCCCAGGAAGAGATTAGCATATGAGGGTGCAAAAGCAGCCCCCATAGCAGTTCCCTGGAGCTGTAGGAATGGGCGGTCCTTGAGCACAAAAAAGTTATGGGTCAAAATAAAAAGTAATAGATCCAAAATAAATTGGATCAAATTAAAATCTAAGTTGGTCATCTGAAGAAAGAATTTTGTGGCTGTGGTCTATCGATGTGTACAAGGACTTTACGTAGTAAGTGACAAGCTACAAATCCTCATCCAGGACAAGACCGTCCAATCTTTTAAGGACATCGGTTGTGTCCCGGACGAAGGAAGGAAGAGTCTCTACACATTTCTTAAGGTGGAAATCAATAAATTTACAGGCTGGTTCACAAAGACAAAATCTTATGCTGGTTAACAAGTGTGGGAATCAGGACATTTTTACTTCCAGTTGTAGTGAATGTCGACGAGGCCAGTTTCTTTTATTGTAGTGATATTCTCTTGAATGACTATCACACTCTCACGAAAGCAGCAGTATTTTGTGTATCCACCATGTAGAACAAGTAAGAGGACAACTACCTTAAAGTCACAACAGAAGGGCCACAAAAGTTGGTCATAGATTAGACATCTCAACAGCTATTTCATGTTGTCATAGATTTCTTACAAGTTGGACGGCATAACCAACTAGAATTGAAGGTAGCAATTGCCATTTTGCAGCCCAACGGCTTTTAGCCTTGTTTTGGATGAATCGATGAAGAACCTCAATTTCCCTTTATTATGACTTATCTTCAGAGCTTACATTAAACTGTTGATGTTGCATACCACAAGATCGCCCTCAATGAAGAAGTAATGGACAAGATCTTTATCATAGTTGTGGAACAAAGAACTCCAAACATTGTCTACCAGACTTAGCTCAGACCTATTTTTGGGCAGATCCAAATCTCTAACAAGATCTTTCAATTTACTTTGTGTGATAAGGTGTGGTTCAGTTGAGGTTACTGGCAGAAAGCGTGGGTCATAAGAGGGAAATGCTTCAATACACCAGGCACCCTCTTATTCCTCACTTGACTCAACTTAAAATATTTCTCATGCTTTTGGAGCCAGCAGTTCTGCATATGGTACTGGCCATATTGCATAAGAATGTGTTGTGAATATGCTGGAGGCGGCTTCTGAGCTGGGGCTCCCTCCGGTGGTTGCTGAGGGCAATGAACTGATTAATGAATGGCCTTCAGCTGGTGCTGAATGGTAGGATATAAGTGGCCTGATTTCCCAGCAGCCTTGCCGGTTATCAATTGTTCTTCTTGTCTTGCTTGAAGCACTGCTAGTTTCCTGCTCTCCTTCAGATAAGTGTTTGCTGTTGTTTTTTTTTCTCTGATTTTCTTTGCTGGTTTGCTGCCTGCAGTGGACTGCAGCCTGTCCCCTTTTGAGGGTCTGGCGCTGCAATTGTGCTCCGTTTGTGTCTGCACTTTTGCTTTGCTCTTTTGTTACTTTTATTTGCTGAATAGCGTTTTGTTACACCAGAGATCTGATTTAGGTGGAAGAGGTCGCGTGATCTTAGGTTTTTTGGCAATCAGAAGTGTTGGTATTTTTGTTAGGGTTTTTGTTGGATTGCAGTCAGAATTCTTTCCTGTACTTTTCTGTCTAGACAGATTGGGCTAGAGCGTTTGCTCATTCTATTTTCTGTCTATGTCCGTGCTTTCTTCTTGTTTAACCACCATTACATGTTTGGGGGCTTCCTATTTTCTTTGGGGATCTGCTCCGGGGCAGATAGCTTTCATCTTTCTGCCTTTAGGTGTAGTTATCTCTCAGGCTGTGACGAGGTGTCTAGGATCAACGTAGGAACGCTCCACGGCTACCTCTAGTTGTGTGGTTAGTTCAGGTTACTGCAATCCAATAGGTTCCAGCCTCTCTGGTGTATTACCACTTTTGCTATCTTTTGCCATTTCTCCTCAGTTACCGAAATATAACAGGAATGTTTGTATACAGTAAAGTCAGCTTCATCTTCCTTGTTACTCCTTTACTAATGGGGTGCACCATGCAGAAATAGCAATTGGTAGTGTGATCAGTTGGCTCTCTCCATATCATTGGGACGGCCTAAGAAATACTTTGCCTCTTCCCAGCAAACACTGGATAGGATGTGATGCAAATCTATGGTAGCAAATATGTGAATTTTTGTTAATGTAAGAATGAGGCATATCTGAAGAAACATAAAGAAACATATCAATATGCTAAGAAACTAGGCTAAGAAATCCTAAAACTGTATACCTTTCACAGAGAGCACGTATAAAAGTAGGTGATGCAACTGTAATAAATATTATGTCATCGGAGCAGAGTTGGTATATTTTGATTGGTAGCCCTAAGATGACAGAATACTGAAACCTCAATGGACTACATGATGTAATAGTCTAGTTACTAACAATGCAATAATGATGAAATAATAATGATGCAATTTTTCTATAAGTCTGCATGAAAGGTATCATAAGTAATTATAGCCTCCTCTGGATCTCTGGATCTTGAAAATTACAGCCAATAAGCAAATTTAAGTGTAATATTTTGTCATATATTCATATATGTTTTCAGCACCACAAAATTAGTTGAGTTCAACTGTTTTCATCTCTCATCCAATTTGGCTGTAGAACAGTGTTTTCAATGCTTCAATGCTCTTACAATTTTATCAAAAACTTAATGACTAGTGATGAGAGAGTATACTCGTTGCTCGGGTTTTCCCGAGTATGCTCGGGTGATCGAGTATTTTGGCGTGCTCGGAGATTTATTTTCTGTCGGCTAGCTGCATGATTTATTGCTACTGGACAAGCCTGATTACATGTGAGAAATGCCTGTTTGTTAGGGAATCCTCACATGTATTCAAGCTGTCCAGCAGCCATAAATCATGCAGATGCATCGACAGAAACTAAATCTCTGACTACGCCAAAATACTAGGAGATCACCCGAGCGTGCTCGGGAAAACCCAAGCAACGAGTATACTTGCTCATCACTATTAATGACCTCTTTCTCGTGGCTATATGAATGCTGTATACAATTTTAAATCCATTTAGAATTAGAAAAAAGTATATACTATGCTTCACGGGATGCCATGTTATTTAAATATAAATTACTTCATCTACAGGAGAATAAAGAATATAAATCTGGGCTTTAACATACTATAGCTATGGGCAGAGCAGTTTCTAGGAGAGACCTTAAAAGACATATTGATATTTCTGCTAGAACAGGTGAATAAATCAAAATGACTGCTTTCAATTTACTTTTCGATTCTGGACTTGTCAGGCTTTTCCAAAATTTCTGACCCATCACAGTGTCTCGAAGGATTAAATTTAATAATAAATTGAGAGAACTACATCCTATTGTGCAAATCAATTTTTCCTTTTATTGTTGGACTTGAGCTCTTCTGAATAGCACATTTGGGAACAAAATATAATTTCAGTTATACAGAATTAGAATCTGCAACCTGTCTAGTGTGATCTGCTCTTCTACTGAAAATCGGTCTTTTGAATTGAAAAGTTAAAACATGTATGCAGATTTTGAAAACTTCAGGTTCCTATGCATGTGATGAGAAAATGATGGCATTGTGAAACCAACTTCTATTTCTATTATACCTTAACTTTATACCAATCATTTTGGAGGCTGAGTGCAACCTCAAGGTGCAGTAATGATCAAGTATCAATCCATAAGGCAAACAGCCTAAGTACATTTAAGAAATAAAAGTGACCAAGATGTAAAAAGATTATGTATGAAGGAGGTGTCTCTTCATTACCTTAAGTGGTGGCAATACCCCGACTCACATTTCACGTGTTACTTTCTCGAGGGAAGTATGTACACACTTGCACTCATCCTCCAGTATTATATTTTTGGACCCATATTGACACAATTCTGTATCGGTAGGTTTTTTCCTAATGTTTAGGACTTGGTTTGGTATTTACCATGATTGACTAATATAGGCCTATTATATTTATTGCAGTGAGGTTTTTCCCGCAAATTACTCATACACCCCTATGGGCTTTTTTTTGACATTTATTAATCTGCTTACCTTGACTGTGTGGATTTTTTGCACTTTTTGTCCCTATTTTGTACATGTTTTTTATTGTTATTCTTTTAATAATATTTTAATAAAATTGAGTAATATTATACTTTAGGTATATAGCTTATTTTTCAAATTTAAAAAACGGCGTGGGGTCCCCCCATTTTAGACAACCAGCTTTGCTGAAGCAGACAGCTGGGGGATGGTATTCTCAGGCTGGTAAGGGGCATGGATATTGCCCCCCCCCGCCTAAAAATAGCAGCCCACAGCTGCTCAGAAAAGGCACATCTATTAGATGCGCAAATTCTGGAGCTTTTCCCAGCTCTTCCCACTTGCCCTGTAGTGGCAAGTGGGGTTATTATTTGTGGGGTTGATGTCACCTTACCAAGCCAATGGCTTAGTAATGGAGAGGTGTCTGTAAGACACATATCTATTACTAATCCTACAGGTGTAAATGTTGTAAAAGCCAGAGGTGGTGCAACAAAATACTAGTGATGAGTTGGAGTGTTTTTTTGTTTGTTTGTTTGTTTGTTTGTTTATCATGATTCCATAATTTTTTCCCTCATAATTGAGTGATTCCATAATTTTTGCCCTATGCTTGGTTAAAAAATAACCATTACTGACTACCACATTATTTGTTCTTGATTTCTTTTAGTGTTTCTTAAAGTCAGAAAGTTGCCATTTGAAATGACTTCAGTTTTGTGCCATATCTGTGACCTGTTTTTTTTCAACAAAATAAAACAACTGAATGAACATCCTCCAAGGCTGGTGATTCCAGAATTTTTGCCAAGGATTGTATATCAAGATCCACTGAAACATGCTACATAAATATCAAACTGGCCAAATGCCAAAACAGAAGACCAGAAAGCGGTATTTAAGGACACTAACAATACAGTTAATCCTACAAAAAATATGGAGTAAATGTCCACAGGAAATTTCTAATAGTTCATATCAAAAAAGTTTATTAAATCATGAAGCTTAATACACATAACAAAAAACATGTTAAAAGTCAAAAGACAGAAAAGGCTCAGGTGTGAAGGACATCAATACATCATGTACATTGGGGAAAAAAAGTAGTCAGCCACCAATTGTGCCAGTTCTCCCACTTAAAAATATGAGAGAGGCTTGTAATTGACATCATAGGTAGAACATAACTATGAGAGTCAAGATGAGAAATCAAATCCAGAAAATTACCTTGTCTAATCTGGTAAGATTTATTTTGCACATTATGGTGGAAAATAAGTATTTGGTCATCTAAAAACATGCAAGATGCATTGTAGTGACCAGTACTTTATGCCCAGCTCATGCTTCTGGAGACACACACCTGTAAATTAGGCGGGCTCTCATCACTACAGAAATGCCAAACATGTGGGCGCTATATGTTGTTTAGACACACTGTGGCTCAGCATGGAGGGGGGCATTTGGATTTGGGAGCGGAGAATTTGCTGAATTTCTTTTGTGGGCGAGGAGCTATTTGGATTTTCCAGAGCCTTTGTGCTATCAGTAACATGGAAGCCCCCTATATTTCCGTTAACAGATGACTAGTGTTGAGCGATACTGCCTGATATCCAGAAATATCGGATCGGATTGCCAATCTGCCCTGAAGGCCAGCATCCCCAAATCGCCTCTTCACTGTAGATGTTGACACTGGCGTTTAATGTGTACTGTTTAATGAAGCTGCCAGTTGAGGACCTGTGAGGCATCAATTTTTCAAACTAAAGACTCTAATGTACTTGTCTTGTTGCTCAGTTGTGCAGCGGGGCCTCCCACTTGTCTTTCTTCTCTGGTTAGAGCTTGTTTGTGCACTCCTCTAAAGGGAGTACTACACACCATTGTATGAATTCTTCAGTTTCTTTGTAATTTTTCGCATGGAATAGCCTTCATTTCTAAGAACAAGAATAGTCTGTCGAGTTTCACAAGAAAGTTCTTTTTTTTGGCCATTTTGAGAGTTTAATGGAACCAACAAATGTAATGCTCCAGATTCTCAACAAGCTCAAAGGAAGGTCAGGTTTATAGCTTCTCTAATCAAACAAACGGTTTTCAGCTGTGTTAACATACTTGCACAAGGGTTTTAAAGGGTATTTTAACCATCTATTAGCCTTCTTACACAGTTAGCGAACACAAAATACCATAAGTACACTGGAGTGATGGTTGTTGGAAATGTGCCTCTATACACCTATGAAGATATTGCATTACAAACTAGACGTTTGCCGCTAGAATAGTCATTTACCACATTAACACTGTATAGAGTGTATTTCTGAATCATTTAATGCTAGCTTCATTGGAAAAAAACTGCTTTTCTTTCAAAAATAAGGAAATTTCTAAGTGACCCTAAACTTTTGACCGGTAGTGTATATTGTCAAATCGCTGATCTGACCCTGCACAGCTGGTGCTCACAAGACACCCGTCCATGCAGAATCCGGAAGGACCCAAAAACCACCTTGGAACAGTGGGTCTCTATGGAGACCACGAGAACAACACAATCACATCGCGATGTCATGGTGGGAGTGCACAGGGACTTTGCCTTCTTTAGGGTCGAGTTGGAATTGGAGGTCCGACTGAAACATGAAATCCAATGCAAGTCAAACCCAATGCAAGTCAATGGGGAAGCAAAGTCGGCAGGGAGTGGAGGACAGTAAACACACCTACAGTGCTCATTTCAATGCCAACGACATGAATTCTTATTACTTAATCTTGGCAACTTAAATTTACTTTATAATAATAGTAACGCATAGAAAACTTGGGGTTATTTGGCTAAAGTCTGGGGGGGGCAGGGCTGACTCCAGGTTTTCGCGTGCCCCGGGCGAAAGAGTGTCAGTGGGCCCCTTTAACACATACCACAATTCATGATGCTCCAGTACAGCAGAGAAATACAGATATAGTACAATGACAAATACTTCACTTCTTACATTACATGACTGATATCTATTTTAAATTGTACAATAGCTCAAAAGCCTGACAGTATATTCCTGCATAGAGTATTATGGTCACCACAAAGTGCGCCATACAGAATAATGAGCC
>VIAB01002800.1:2437-18310 GCA_009801035.1 Oophaga pumilio | reverse complement strand
TGTATAAACCCATCCGGAACAACCACACATATTAAAAGGACAAACTAACCTCTTCAGTGACCACCGAAAGAAAAATTAGTAATGAAACTTGGCAAAATCGCTATGCTTTTTCATCTTTTCATCATACTGCGGAACAAAAAGTGGAATAAAATGTGATCAAAAAGACAAATGGAAATTTATAATAGTATAGATAATAACGACATCTTGTCCCACAAAAAAACAAGCTGCCATACAGCTCCATCAGAAAAGAAATAAAAAAAACACTATAGCTTTCAGAATATAGTGATTCAAAGTCAATTCTTTTTTCTATAAAATAGTTTTTATTGTGTAAAACAGAAAAACATTAAAAAATTATTTTAACGTGGTATCGCTGTAATCATTTTGTCCAGAAGAATAAAGCTGCCTGATCACGTTTTCCATACAGTGAATAGCATAGGAAAAAAAATCCTGAATTATTGGTTTTTGCTCATTTTGCCTTTTAAAATTTGGAAAAGTTTTACGTGCTCAAAAATGCTATCAATAAAGACGTCAACTCGTCCAGCAGAAAGCAAACCCTAATATAACTCTGTTGGCAGAAATAAAGACAGGCACTACAATGGCAAATTTGAAATTTTCACTAAGCAACATATACTTCTGCTTGTTTCTGGAAGGCACCCATGAAGTTAAAATCATCACTACATCTGTAGATAAATTTCCAGAGGAGTGTAACTGACAAAATGAGGTAATTTAAGGGGAAATTCTGCTGTTCTGGCACTTAGAGGTCTTGTATATGAAATCCACAAGCTATTTTATGAAAAATGTGTTCTCCGCAGTCAAATAGCACAGTCAAATAACGCTCCTTCCCTCTCGAGTCTTGATAAGTGGCAAGGCAGTACAGTACAGCCAAATACAGGGTATTGCCACAATCAGAAGAAATAGTGAGACAATTTCTTTTCCATTTTTACCCATTTCCCTGTGTGAAAAGATAAAATCTTCACTGCCCTATGGTATAACATTCTGTGACACACCTCTTGTCTATATCATCACTGCACCCTTATATGAATTATTTTTTACATATAGTTTGTAATGTGGGGCCATTTATGTAGGGCTTCTGCTGATCAGGCAAGCAAGGGACTCTGCAAATGTGACATGGCACCCTCAAACTGTTCCAGCAAAATCTGAACTCCAGTATGGCACCCCTTGCCTTCTGAGCTTTGCACTGTGCCAATAAAGTATTTTTTGACCACATGTCAAGTATTGGCATATTCAGAAGAAATTGCATAACAAATTGTATGGTCTATTTCGTCGTAATATCCCTTTTGAAAATTGAGAACTTATGGTCAAATTAACATTTTAATTGAAAAAATGGTAATTTTCCCTTGACTAAGCTGAATATTCTATAATTCTGTAAATCGCCTGAGGGTTAATAATGCTGAATACACCCCTAGATTAATTCCTAAAGAAGAGTGGTTTCCAAAATGAGGTAACTTATGGAGGATTTCTGCTGTTCTGGCATGTCGTGCTTTTCGAAATTGTCATGACATCCACAATCTATTCTAGCCAAAATTCTGCTGTGGAATTGAATTGGTACTTCTTCACATCTGAGCCCTGCAATGTGTCTAAACAGTAGTTTTCCACCACACATGGGGAATCAGCATACTCAGTAGAACTCACACAAAATAATTTTGGTGTCCATTTTCTCCTTTTAGCTTTGAGAAAAGGAAACATTATTGGCTAAAGCAAACTTTTTTGCTGGAAAAATGTTTTTTTCCATTTTCATGGCTCAACTTTATAAAATTCAGCAAGTGAAAACACCCTGGGGGAGAAGGGGTTAATAAAGAAGCACAGTGAACTGATCATGCAACTTTTTGGGGAGGTGCATATAGAGCAAAGTTTACTGTAAATCAGACAACACAGCAATGGAGTATCACAGCAGACAATTGTGTAAATTGTCTCTTAACATCTTTTAATGGCTTGTGCAATGTTAAGTTATTTTAATCCTCTTGGATGTAATATACGTCTGTTTCAAATTAATTCCAAGATGCGTTGTTTGTCAAGTAAACTTTGCTATATCTGTAAGAGAAAATATATGTCAGCAAAATGAATGGTTAGAGCACAGCTGTTTTAAAGATGACTAGCTCAACATCATCTAAAGAGTCTTAACGCATGCAAAGCAACTATACTATTTGAAAATATCTTTTTGCTGTGCCTCTCTTCAATATGGATCATAAAGTAAAAATAGGAGACGGGAGTATCAAGTAATTGATACTAAATCACCCATGTGTTTAGGTAGTATGACACTGGGAATACAATATAGGGTATATCCTGGCAAGCATTGTCCAAAAGTAAGGAGTATACATCAAAATAAGAGCTCGAAGTAGAAGAGCAAGTTTATGTATGGGGCAGAGCTTAGCAAGAAGCAAAAGCATGAACCCTGAGCTGGATGGCAGAAAACCCAACATGCATTATGCGTGTCTCCAGACCACTTTCTCAAGGGGAAGCAATGAGATTGTGTTGCAAGGATCTTAAGAAGCCATGGTAACGAGTCACATGTCCGATCACATGGCCGAAATAGACCAGTGAGAGCGGCGCAGGATGTCAATCTTCACTGCGCACACGTGAGGACAATAGTTAGGCAGAGAACAACCATCTGGACAAAGCCAGACTAGAGATGTGTATATAAATCGGCACAAGAATATGGTACATGCCAAGATGAACAGCGGAATTCAATATATTACAGCATATCACAGCATATCGATAGGCATCACATTGTTATTATATATTGGCATGTTATACAATCTGCTTGTGAGGAGGAGTCACTGCCAGTTATAGTAGATGAAAAGGCAAGGCAAAACATAAATTGTCTACACCAGGGGTCACAAATGGCTCTGAATAATAAACAACAAAAGACAATTAAAAAGTGCATAAAATGAAGAATAAAAACATCCAAAATAGGGGGTTTAAGGATAGGCACAAAGGGATAATGGACCACAAATGAAGACGAAAAAGACTTGGACATTTTTATAGGAAAGAGGCAAAGCTCAGGGACTTATTTAAGCCTTTGTGGGGCCATAGTGTCCAAGGTAACAATCCATTTGGTTTTTCTTCGGGCAAGAAGTAGCTTATTATTGTCCACTCTAAACTACATATGGATGGTGTCAATACTTCTTGCCATAAGTGTTTTGGCTTCACAATTATGATATGCCTTAAAATGGCGGGCGATGGTTTTGAGATCAGAGATGTCGGCCACTATCTTGGCCACACAAATGTCCTGTACATGCTTGCATACCCACACACGTATTTCCCTAGAAGTGAGACCATCGTATATCATGGAGCACCCACATGTAGCATAATAAATCACATTGGTGCTAACACATGATATGTGCTGTCTAATGTTAAATTGTTGGGAACTGTTTGGAGAATGAAAGTTCGAGCAGTGCAGGACATTTGCACAGGTGAGACAGTGGCCACAGGGTAAGGAACCAAGGACAGGATCTCTCGCACCAAATGGGTTAGTAATCTCAGGGATGTGGTGACTTTTGACCAAAAGGTTATTAAGATTTTTTGACCTCCTAGAGGTCATGGATGGGAGGCTTCCAACTGAAGGACCCAGGGAGGGCTCGGCACTGAGAATGGCCCAATGTTTTGTGAGAATTTGTCCCATGTTAACACACTCATGTTTGTAGGTGGAAATAAACCATGTTCCTCACTTTTTTCAATGGGTATAGTAGATAATTGCGAGAGGTCTTCCTTGCGCTATCATAGCCACGCTTAATACATCTGTGACTGTACCCATGGGTCATAAAGCGTGTCTTGAGGTCCAAAGCTTGTGCTTCAAATCTGTCCTCAGAGGAGCAGATATGCCTCATCCTTAGGAACTGTCCGACCGGCATGGCCCTAATTGTGGCAGGGTTGTGTAAAGAGTTAGCATGTATGAGAGCATTAACTGAGGTTGGCTTCCTGTAGACGATTGTCTGGATGCGTCTGTTGGCATCAATCTCCAGAGAGGCATCCAGGAAGTCAATTTTACCAAGGTCAAACTTATGGGTCAGTCTAATGTTGAATGGATTACGGTTAAGGGACACCATAAATTCATCGAGCTGATGCATTGTCCCATCCCACAAAAACAAAATGTCATCAATATATCTTAGCCAGTACACCACATGGGAGGCAGCCTGCGTGCCCCCATCGCCAAAAAAGGAATCTCTCCCAAAAACCTAGGAAGAGATTAACATATTAGGGCGCACAAGCCACGCCTATGGCTGTGCCATATTTCTGTAAATAGAAGTTGTCCTTGAAGACAAAAAAGTTGTGGGTAAGGAAGAAGCGCATCAGCTCGAGGATGAATTCACACAAAGGGCCGTCCAGGTCAGAGGTCCCCAAGAAGATGCAGATCGCATCCAGACTATGTGAGTGATCAATACAGGTGTATAAAGTTTTTATAACTGCAGTGACAAAGAAGATTTTATCATCCACAAGGACGCTGTCAATCCGTGCCAGGAAATCCATCATTTTACGTACAAATCATGGTAACAATTCAACAAAGGGTTTGATATAGAAGTCGATTAATTTGCAAACAGGATCACAGAGCCCCTCAATCTCTGACACAATCGGTTTAACCGGGGTTGAAAGCATCCTTGTGGACTTTGGGCAAGAGATAAAAAGTAGGAATTTTTGGTGACCTGACCGTTAAACTCTGCAAAACTCCTTTGAACCTGACCCTGTTCTATGTGTCTTTCATGTATTTTGTCATTTTACTTGATTGTTTTTTCATAAGGATACCTTAATAAAATTTATAATTTTATTATAATTACTTGATACACTGTTAGGGTCTGCGGAACGCACCAAATATATGATGTGGAGAGGTGCGTTCGCAGCCCGGGGTCCACCGTGCAGGCGGAGCCTGCTGCTAGTAAAATGGCGCAAGAAGCGAACTCTGTGATCCCGCAGAGTCACCAAAATAAACGCCGTAACGCACTGTGGCAATATGTGCGAACTTAACACAACTGAGTCGCAAAATAAACACGCTAGGGCGCTGTCTAGCGTTGAAAGCGAACCTTGTTAGGTCACAGAGCCGCTGAGACAAACTTCTGTGTCCTGTCAGGCACTCAGGTACACAGTTAACTGCTAAGCGAAAGTGGAACGTGATCATGCGCTAATGTCCTCGCGGGAGTCACCCGCAATCTATGGCGTCTGAACGCCAGACCCTGAATAGGCAATCAAACTCCTCACCGGTTATGCCGGTAATCTAGGGCATCTAGGACACCGACCCTGACCAGCTAGCATACCAAACTCCTCACCGATTAAGTCGGTATTCTAGGGGCTTATTTCAGCCAGGCCCTAACCACACACATGCATGACCACACTGGCGCATAGCATATAAAGATTGATACTAGCGCATGGCGGCCCAGACATGCTACCATTTTATAGTAACAGCTACAGGACCTGCCAGAAACAAGGACCAATGAAACTTGTTCCAGAACACCAGTAGTCACAGGACCTTCCTGGCAGACCAATAGGAGCTGCTGCAGTACCTGAGCATGTGACCCCTGATCTCCAATGAGAGATCTCACTCTGGGCATGCTCAGAAGGGGAAAACAAGGACTTTGTCCAAAAGACGTCTGCTCGCCGCTAACCAGTACTGGCCACAATAGCAGAGCCTGGAGGAGCAGCAGTAATCCTCTGCACACTGTTAGACTGGGCGAAACGCTGGGACCAATGTCTAAGCTGAGCAGGCTCCACTGCGGACGGAGATGAATTGGAGACCGCAGCGGGACTGGTTTGAGACTCCCCCAGTGCAGCAGAGGGAACTTGAACCCCAACATACACCCTTTCTTCTCCCATTTTTGCTATAGTCTTTTGGAGTTTAAAAACATTTCCAATGATGGTTCGCTGTCAGTGACACCAACCTGGCATCTAGAATGCAACTGGGATTTTTGTTTTTATGTAATATAATGTGTAACAAAATTGTAATGTTACTCTAAAAATAGGTGTGAATGGCACAGTGGTGTTTGTATTTAAGATTTTAGCCAGCAGCAAATAGCAAATAAAGACTACCACCATTTATCTGATTAGTACTAACAGAGTATGTGTATAATTTGTGCTTGGTAGTGCAAAAATCTACTATGAGACAGACCAATATACAGTCATGGCCAAAAGTTTTGAGAATGACACAAATATTAATTTTTACAAAGTCTACTGCTTCACTTTTTCTCATGGCAATTTGCATATACTCCAGAATGTTATAAAGAGTGATCAGCTTAACAGCAATTACTTGCAAAGTCAATATTTGGGTAGAAAATGAACTTTATCCCCCAAAACACATTTCAACATCATTGCAGCCCTGCCTTAAAAGGACCAGCTAACCTCTTTTCAGTGATTGCTCCATTAACACAGGTGTGGGTGTTGATGAGGACATGGCTGGAGATCAATCTGTCATGATTAAGTAAGAATGACACCACTGGACACTTTAAAAGGAGGCTGGTGCTTGGCATCATTGTTTCTCTTCTGTTAACCATGGTTATCTCTAAAGAAACACGTGCAGTCATCATTGCAATGCACAAAAATGGCATAACACGGAAGAGTATCGCAACTAGAAAGATTGCACCTCAGTCAACAATCTATCGCATCATCAAGAACTTCAAGGAGAGAGGTTCCGTTTTTGCCAAAAAGGCTTCAGGGTGCCCAAGAAAGACCAGTAAGCGCCAGGATCGTCTCTTAAAAGTGTTTCAGCTGTGGGATCGGGCTACCAGCAGTGAAGAGCTTGCTCAGGAATGGCAGCAGGCAGGTATGAGTGCATCTGCACGCACTGTGATGCGGAGACTCTTGGAGCAAGGCCTGGTCTCAAGTAGGGCAGCAAAGAAGCCACTTCTCTCCATAAAAAACATCATGGACAGATTGATATTCTGCAAAAGGTACAGGCAGTGGACTGCTGAGGACTGGGGTAAAGTTATTTTCTCTGATGAATCCCCTTTTCGATTGTTTGGGACATCAGGAAAACGCCTCATTCGGAGAAGACAAGGTGAGCGCTACCACCAGTCTTCTCTCATGCCAACTGTTAAGCATCCTGAAACCATTCATGTGTGGGGTTGCTTCTCAGCCAAGGGAATCGGCTCTCTCACAGTCTTGCCTAAAAACACAGCCATGAATAAAGAATGGTAACAGAATGTCCTCCAAGAGCAACTTCTCCCAACCCTCCAAGAGCAGTTTGGCGATCAACAATGCCTTTTCCAGCATGATGGAGCACCTTGCCATAAAGCAAATGTGATAACTAAATTGTTCAGGGAACAAAACATAGAGATTTTTGGGTCCATGGCCTGGAAACTCCCCAGATCTTAATCCCATTGAGAACTTGTGGTCAATCATCAAGAGACGGGTGGACAAACAAAAACCTAAAAATTCTGACAAAATGAAAGCATTGATTGTGCAAGAATGGACTGCTATCAGTCAGGATTTGGTCCAGAAGTTGATTGAGAGCATGCCAGTGAGAATTGCAGAGGTCCTGAAGAAGAAGGGTCAACACTGCAAATATTGACTTGCTGCATTAACTCATTCTAACTGTCAATATAAGATTTTGTTACTCATATGTTTGCAATTATTATATTTCTGTCTGTGATAAAAACATCTGTCAAACACACATAAAAACCAGAGGGCAGCAGATCATGTGAAACTATAATATTTGTGTCATTCTCAAAACTTTTGGCCATGACTGTAGTATACAAAACAAACAGTGTAATGTGACCCTATTTAGTTGCAGAAATGTATATGTGCAGCAATAAGCAGCTGGAGATGTGTATAGCAGCTAAACCTAGGTTTAAATGTGCAGATACAAGGTGTGCAGTGCTTAGCATCTCCAGATATACATAGCAGCTGAACATGTAAAGTGCAAAGTAATTAGCAGCATAAAATATTGAAAGAGGAAAAGTAATTAGCAGCATAAGGTATTAGCAACCAAAAATGTAGGCAGTACCTGACCATGTAAGGTACACAATTAGTAGCGGCATAGGGTATGATAAATGGAAGCAGTATCAGGATACATTGTCGGTGCATATGATGTTATAAAAGTGGCTATGTACCTTGTAGTGTCAGTCTAGGTGAACACAGTAGCGGTCCTGCATGGAGAAAGAAGCAGATGGAGGCAGGTGTTTGAGCGATGTCCACCCTTATAACAGTCCAACTGAGAGGTTAAAAGTAGTTCAGCGGTGTCCCAGCGAAACAGATGATAGACGCTGAAGGCAAAACAGAGAGCTTGTAAAGTCACGCTGGATGACGGTATGGAAAGCTTAATGGACAAAACTTCATCCAAACCTCTAGCTGCTAATTACTGTGCATATATATTTGTGCATCTGAATAGGTTTACATTACACGGTTGGTTTTGAATGCTATATTGGTCTGTTTCAGTAGGTTTTTGTACAAGCAAGCGCAAATTATTTCAGTGCAGTGCAGGCAGGGATTTTTTTGCAGTCACTGACCACTCCATGGCACTTTAATAGACAGCCTGCTGTGTACATATACAGTGGATCAATAGAACTGCCACAGAGCGATTACAGCCATTCACACAGTAAATTGAGTAACTGATTCTTAAAATGCCCTGAATTCTGTAAGCAAGAAGCTGCAGGGAGAATAAAACGTCATTTTCTCCCTGTTGCTGTGCCTCCAAAAAGCCAGCAAAACAGAATTTAAACTTTACTAACCTGCAAATGATTACTATATCTATACTTAAAATGTATCTATACATGATAGGTTCTCTTTTACTAAATTTTCTGGTACATTGGTTTATATAAAAATAATTTTTAAATATCTGATTACATACTGTACATGGCTAGTATAGGATGAACACAAACACAAAATGTAAAGCATCAGCAAGTGCTCTGTAGACAATTACTGTTCTGATGGCAGAAAACTGTGAATGTAACTTTTAACCATGATGCAGATTGCAAACCAGGCTTAGTAGAAAATTAATTTGTGCAGATTTATTTTATGTATATTTATATGAAAGCTCTTAAATTGTGTATAATGGTGAATATACATTTAAAAAACTATAACTATGGTCCTCTATCAATGATGTCTAGGGGAACATACAAACTAGCCTTTCAGTGACAATTGATTTTACTGTAATGTGTATTAGATGTTTTTTTCAAGGTTATTTTACACATCAGGGAGAAAATAATGGGGCATGGTAAATTCCAACAGGCTTGGTATTTATTTCTCATGATAATAAACCGATATTACAGATGTTTGGCCATTTTTAGGTTCCAATACTAATTTTGACTGCAGTAAATAATTACATACCACTGAGATTAATGTGTATAACCAGGTTAAACTGAAACTCATTTAAAGTACCATTAGATTTAGTGGAAACACTGTGTTTATCTAAAGAATGACAGTGGAAAAATTGTACAACTTACTACTTTGCAATTTTTAGCCAGCTTTCTCAATTTTGTTATAAATTTGGCAGAGCTTAGAAAGAAAGAAGCATGAGTGAATACAGCAGATAAAATTCATCATAATTTACACATCACAGTGGCATAAATTATGACAGAAATGTACTCCAATTCCTGAATGCAGTACATTTATTACACTGGCACGGAGCAGCAGAAAGATGAGCCAAATTCTTAAAGAGAAGTACTCCTCTTAATGAATTTGGCGCATCTAAATCCAGTGGGTCCATCATAAAAACCAGCATGTAAAATTTCACTCACCAACTTTGGTGAAGCCACTTTTCTGGGAATGCAGGTTTAATCCATGCCATTACTGAATTATACTTTTAAAAGGCTGACGGACTAAAATGTATTAACAAGAACTCTATTAGTTTAGTTGTGCTGCTGCTACCTGTTTATGGAAACTTTTTTATTTTAAAAATTTGCATTTTTTGTTTTGTTATACGGTGTCATGAAAAGGTATTGATTTATAACTTGTTTTAAATTTTTTATGTTCAAACAATAAGATATAATATAGTGTCATAATAACTAAAATGATCATGCTTGATTTGACTTTGATTATAGTTAGATTCATACAATTTTTTGTCAAGAGATTCATTACAGTTAGAAGAAAAGCAAAAAAAACATGAAAAAGGCAAAAGATTCTAAATCAAGAAAATAATATTGACTTTTAAGTTGACGTATTTTGCTGTTATCCTAGATGACACGCAGGATAAGATGCAGGATAATTGAACAATGGTATTTGCTGATATGTTGATTACACACTGTCCAGGCCAGCTCACTTGTTGACTTGCAAAACAGAGGAGTAAAAACTCTGCAAATTGATGAAATAATCAGTGTGTATTAACTTCAACACATATTTCTCTTGACCTCTGAATTGTGGCTTGACGGACAACAGTTGTGAACAATATAAGTGGGATATGCCGCTAACAATATACATCCAGACAGCCAAGAGATCCAGAGGTCCAAAGAACCAGAGACTCTTTACAAAACCACAGCCTGGAACACCCTACAGGATAGCTGCCAGATCATGTCTCAATCATAAGGGAAACAGATTTGACATTCTACAGGAAGCCAGTCTATAGGACCATGTCCCCGCTTGAAAGAGTACAGATCTTCTCCATTGGCCATCACTGAGCCATGGATACATTTGGGGTAGTCAGGATTTGGACCCACGGGACTCCTGGCTCCATGGACATATTCAGAGAAGCCAGTTTGTGACCCTCTGATCACCTGGTCTTGTACCTCAATGCTCTGTCAGCTTCCTAAGCTTGTCATTACCTTCTCTATGTGAGTGCCACAGATGAGGTAGTCAGCCCGGGATGCTCTGAAGTCACAACTGCTCTTATCCCACTGAGTCAGCAGGGTGAGACTCTAATTTTGCACCATCTTGGGTATTTTGCTGGGACTGTTCTGTGTTTTTTGTCTGTTTTGAGGTTCAATAAAGTATTGCCACACTGTTTTACCCTCACTCTGTGTTGTCTTAATAATAATATGCCCATGATATAAGGAGATTGGGCGTTTGGTGGGATAATACCTGGTCCATGCAGTTTCAGCTAGCATACTAGAGTACCCACTAACCCCTGTGTCTCCACTCTTACTTTCTACATGAGAAATTAAGTGAGAGAATCCCACTGAATAAGAGCTTACACTCTACAGGAGAGGGAGGACCCTGCTAATCATAACGTTTCAGGAGTATTGATGAGCGAGTATACACATTGCTTGGGTGATCTCAGAGTATTTTGGCATGCTTGGAGATTTAGCTTCTGTCAACACAGCTGCATGATTTGCGACTGCTTGACAGCCTGAATACATGTGGAAATTCCCTAACAAACAGGCATTCCTCACATGTTTTCAGGCTGTCCAGCAGCCACAAATCATGCAGCTGTTTCGAAAGAAGCTAAATCTCCGAGCATGCCAAAATACTTGGAAGACACCCAAGCATGCTAGGGAGAACCCGAGCAAGGAGCATACTAGCTCATCCCTATTCAGGAGCTAATCTACTCTACAGGAAAGAGAGTGTTACGGCTGCAACCGCAGACGCAGCCTAGCCGACGCCTCCACATCGCCAGACCATGACGACGTGGGGCGAGCGTTCCAGGTGAGAAAGAAATGTGGACCCATTGAACCACAGAGAGGAACCTGGGCCTACTCAGACCAGGAAAGGGCAGGGAGCAGGGTCTGTGGCAGCTGAACATGTGCACAAGATGGCAACATGCAAAACTAGATGACACCGCACAACTTCAGGTATGAAGAAACATCAAGTTTACTTAAAGTCACAGTACATAAACAAAACATAACTATGCCAGGCTCCCAATTCCACACATCAAGGAAGGGTACACGTCTCAGGATAACAGACGAAGGCAGTAGGACATAACGGGTTGATGCAGTCCAGGGTTATCTGGCATAGGCATATTAGGATGGCCTCTCTTTCAGACCTCAGGTGTAGCACAGGCGCAGCAGGAGAACATCAGATACCGACCACGGACAGACGTCAGATGATGGCAGGGGTCATCAAGAGTTTGATGCAGTCCAGGGTCATCTGGCATGGGCATAGTAGGATGGCCTCTCTCTCAGGCCTCAGGCATAGCACAGGCTCAGCAGGAGAACATCAGACACCGACCCAGGACAGACGTCATCACAGGGTGGAATCCGGGGAACCGGCAGAACATTGGGACACAGGCAAGACACAGACAGCACAGGTCCAGGAACATCAGCACGGTAGCTCAAGACTTCCAATGGTCAGATCCAGGACACACAGGCAGAGCCGTCACTGGGAAGAAAGTCTGGAGACTCCCCAGGAACACAAATGAGGAGTCCATTCAGGAACATGAGCGGGACTGACTCTGGAACACAGGCTGGACCATCAGGACCACGGATTGGACATCTGGACACATGCTGGACATCTGGAGACAGGCAAGATACTGGGACATCGGGACACATCAGGGACACCGGCAAAACATCAGGGACACCGGCAAGACAACAGGGACACTGGCAAGAAATCAGACATACCGGCAGGACATCGGAACACATGCATGATATCGGAACACAGGCATGACATTGGGACACCGGTGTGGCAGCTCAGGTAATTGGCTGGGACACAGACAGCACAGGACCAGGAACAACAGCATGGTAGCACAGGTCATTGACAGAGACACGGACAGCGCAGTTCCAGGAACACCAGTATAGCATAGCAACTCAGGTCAATGGCTGAGACACATACAGCACAGGACCAGAAACACTGGCGTGGCAACTCAGGTCACTGGCTGAGACACGGACGGCACAGGACCAGGCAGCGGTTGTCGGCATACGGGTACCAGACAGCAGTCGCCAGACTTCGGTCATCGGACACAATCTCCAGGCACAAGGCAGCAGT
This sequence comes from Oophaga pumilio, assembly GCA_009801035.1. Taxonomy (NCBI): domain Eukaryota; kingdom Metazoa; phylum Chordata; class Amphibia; order Anura; family Dendrobatidae; genus Oophaga; species Oophaga pumilio. The sequence continues at coordinate 5,515 of VIAB01002800.1, read as the reverse complement.
CGTCAGGCTCCAAACTACGGTCGTCAGCCTCCCTGCATTGGAGCTAAGAAGGAACTCAAGTGGGATGGTGCAAGCACCGCCCGGTTGGACCGGGGCCAGATGGAGCTAGCCCCACATAGCAGGCTGAACACAGCATAGTAGATGCTCAGCCAAAACACCGGACTCCATCTTTAAATGACAAACCCAGGTTAGTTCAAAGTCACAGGGTACATGGTTCCAGACACAGAGGGACTTCAGGAACATAACACAGAGGACACAGTTCAGACAGGGTCAGGTATAGGAACAGTTCCATGATCAAGGATTCAGGTCTGAGAATACAACCCTCAGAGAGGCGGAAAACTAAACAAAAAAAAAAACGGACCAGGATATGCAGCCTCCAAGAAAGGCAAAAAAACAGGACACAAACAGAAATGTGTTAGGGTTCTCAGCCCCCACAGAAGGCGGAAAAACCAGACAGGACAAAGGTCATCAGCTCTCCTAGAACTGATCGCAAGCAGAACAGGAGCTGAACACACAAACACACAAGGCAAGGTTCAGGAACTTAATGCGAAGCTCTGGCAATGCCCAACAGGAAAGAGTCACTTTATATAAGATCTGCCCCTCAGCAATAGGCTGGGGACAGCAATTCAGGTGCACACACTTACCCTAATAAAAGGAGGGAAGGTGTGGCTGCGCACACTCTACGCACAAACAGAAACGATTACAGCATAGTGAGCACTGGAACTGAGGCTTACGGCACCTGGCTGTGGCTGCAAGCCTGGACACACGTGGAAAGTCATGCACCAGCTGCAGAGGACCTTGCAACCCGTGGATAGCTTCCACAGTGGCAACCAGGGACCGCATATGCGTATGGTCAAGCAGCAGAGCAAATACCTCACAACACATGTATGTATTATCACCCCCTTAGTTATGAAAAAAAAAATGTATTTATTTACATTTGCCCTTTAGGGTTAGGGATAGGGATGGGGCTGGGGTTAGGGATAGGGTTGGGATTGGGGCTAAAGTTAGGCTAAGGTTTGGATCTTAAGTTAGGTTTAGGGTTGGGATTAGGGTTATGGTTGGAATTAGGGTTAGGGTTGGAAATAAGGTTAGGGGTGTGTTAGGGTCAGGTTTTTGGTTAGGGTTATGGTTAGGGTTGGGGGTGTGTTAGAGTTAGAATTGGGGGGTTCCACTATTTAGGCACATCATAGACTTTCCAAACGCGACAGGCCACCTCGATTCCATCCAATTTGTCATCTGTGTCACTGCCATTCCTTCATTCAATGACCGCTGCTCTGTTCCAATCAACAACAGACTGGTCATCTGGAAATACTGGCAAATGCCAGATAGGTGGTCTAACAACACTCATAACAGTATCGGCATCTCAAAAAGTGGATATTCTTGACTATTGTAGCAGAATAGAAAGCTGTTGGCTCCTTGATCCACTACCATTACTTCACTTGGGAAGACCATATATTGCTCCCAGCCTGTGGCATTCTAGAAGCCAGAGCAAGGTAGTGGATGCAGGCAGAACAATGCAGAGAATACAGGCAGAGCAAGGCAGGAGATGCAGGCAGAGCAAGGCAGGAGATGCAGGCAGAGCAAGGCAGGAGATGCAGGCAGAAAAACGCAGGGGATGCATGCAGAGCAAGACAGGGTATGCAGGTGGTGCAAGGGCAGGCCAGAAAACCTAGCTATATCTCTGGCAAAAAGTTAAAAGCTGCCACCCAATCACAGGACGACATGTGACTTCAGCATGCACGTCGCCGATGTATGATGTCACTGTCTTATACGCCGGAACATGCTGCGCGCCTCAGCCGAATATTGGGTCAGGACATCGCTGGAGCTCCTCCAGGTAAGAAAAACTTTTTTTTTGTAAAGCCGCGGTATGGGGCACATTATACCAGTATGGGGGGATTATACTACTATGGTGGTTTGGGGGGAAGGGAATGCATTATACTGCTATGGGGCTGCTGCATTGTATACTCCTATGAGGATGGTACATTATACTATATATATGACTATAGGGTGCATATTACTACTATGAAGTACTCTGGGATGCATTATACTTTATGGATGACTATGTAGGTGCATTTGATTATACTACATGGATGACTATGAACTGTGCAGTATATTATATAGAGGACTATGGGTGTGCATTATGCTTCTTATATAGATCCCCATGACTTCTATGTAAGCCCCTGATGAGTATAATGGTTTATTTTCTTTTATACATTACAGAACAACGGCAGTACGGGGGACAAATATATACCAGGGTAGGGCATCGGAAAGTTACGCCATTGAGGTCATACTATACAACATTGCAACAAAGCTATAGTGTGAGAAATGAATAGTAAAAATGTAAATTTGGGTGAAAAATATTTTGGCATAGGTGGCCCATTTGAAAGTTCGCACTGGGGCCCATAACTTTGTAGTTATGCCACTGTTTAAAACCATAATGAGCCTTCAAATGGTTCATTTAAGAAAATAGAAAGTTATACTCACCTCACTGGTCACCTCTTTAGCCCTTCTACTACTCACCACCGGAACCTGACTGGTGATTGCTGCATCTTCTGATCCCCCACCATTTGCATTGGAATATTCTATCCTCTTGTACTGTTCCAGACTTCTATGTGTCATGACACCCGTGAGGGTTCTGCACATGCAGGTTAAATAGCATTATGATGTCATGACATGTGCCATTGATCTCCCAGGCACTTTCTCTAAACCTTGCTGAGTGCCATGACATTTAAATGAAACTAAGCCATTGCATTAAGTTAGTGCACTAAAATACAATAATACAGCATATGGTTTTTATTTTACTTTACTATACTTTGTACCTCTCCTTATAAAAGTTACAGCAACTTTACATCATTATTGATAACTGGTGTGCAGTTGTTGAAAAAATCCACTTTAGAAAAAATATATACTTACTAGTTGTTTCCAGCCAGCTAATGTTCGGCATGCTGATTGCTATCTAATTATCGCTGCTGGTGATTAAACTAAAGTAAATAATGACAACATTCAATAGCGCTTACGCAGTGGTAAATGAAAATAAAATGAAGTTAATAACAATAATAATCATCAAAAATCTGAATA
>VIAB01002799.1:81971-93366 GCA_009801035.1 Oophaga pumilio | reverse complement strand
TCAGAATTGTAAAAATGGGCCCGGTCATTAACATGCAAACCACCATCGGGGGTAAAGGGGTCAAAAAGAAATATTTTCATTAGTATATTGTAAAAATGACACTGTTGCTAGAGTTGTATTCCAGTGATACATGTTTACCTAATGAGCATGTTAGGAGACCTTGTATGTCTTGTTTAACCAATTCCCTGCATATCACTCTCATGTCACATGCCAAATGTGGGTGTATAGAGCGGGTTCAGGAGCTGAGCCTGCACCATACTTAGCAGATGTCAGCTCTTTTCCTCAATTGGTATCCACCACCCAATAGCAACAACTGGTGATTGTTCTAATTGCACAGTTACCCTGGCAAAAAAATAGATAGTATGTTCTGTATACGGTGCCAGGAAAGGAAACCACTCCACATACTCCATGAATAAAGAATGCGGCACTCGACTTGCAGAAAAATAATATCAGATTTATAAGCAAAGCAATCCAAAAACAGTGACGATTCGGTCGAAAAGACCTTTTTCAGACAGATGGCCTATGTTATAATACTGCATGTAACAGCTCTGTGGGGAATAGGGATTCAATGCCCATAGGATTTGCGCAAATCCTATGGGCATTGAATCCTTATTCCCCACAGCACTGTTACATGCAGTGTACCATATGCAATCTATCTGAAGAAGGTCCTTGCGACTGAAACGTCACTGTTTTTTGATTACTTTGCTAATAAATCTGATATTATTTTTCTGCAACTCGATAAGTGCCGGATTCTTTCTTCACTGTGTGCACTGAGAAAAAAGCATGGACTGCGAGGAGAATTCAAATAAATAATCACATCTCAACCTAATAGCCAATTAAAACTTATTCTTATGCAATTCTAAAACCTTATGGTTTCCTTTCTGTAATCAAATTCATAGTAGAGTAATAGAGATTAAAGATTGACCAAGGTCATCAATATTATTTGATGACTATAAATTAAACACCACTAAACGTACTTTACTTATGATATAGAGATAGGTCTACAGAGTAATTTCTCAACATTGCTAATTAGCAAACTGTGCATTAAAACAGTAACAAACATTACAGATGTCCCACCAACATGTTTCACTGCCTCAGCAGCGTCATCAGGGGATGCAACACCAGCGTTAATGCAATGTGTATATCTACCCCTATATGGTAAAATTAAAAATGTCCATTCACCATGTAAAAAGCCCTCACACAGCAATCTCTACAAGAAAAAAAAAATCATATAAGAATTATAGGTCTCAGGAAATGACTATTCAATGCAATTTATTTTACAAATTTTTGGTATGTTTTTCCACTCTATGATTTGAAAACTAAAACTATACAGGTATAGCATTATTTAATTAATGTATTAATTGTGCTGACCTTAAGAGTCATGTTGCTAGGTCAGCTTTAATGAATGAACAATGAACACCATAAAAACAAAACCTTGAAAGCAATGCAGAAATTGCATTTTTTTAATAATTTCACCAGTTTTATCCACAAGTTACAGTACGGTGAATCTCTCAGCCACAACTATGGTTTTATTACTGAAACATGTTAAAATGATCAGAGGCTCCTGTTCTGTTGTTACATTTCTACTGCAACATGGAATAAAAGTAATGTGTTATTGGAAACGCCTTTATTGCTTGATCTTTTATTTTTTCTGCATTGTCGAATCTGTTAATCCTGTAGTATATCCATGTAAGATTGCATTCTAGTATGAGGTGACTTTACTGTTCCAAGTATATTGAATGGTAAAATGAATGTTATCAATCCAAACTTCATCTTATCCCACAAAAAGTAAGTCCTTTTAGGCTATGTTGATGTAAAAATAAAAAAGTTAAAACTCTTGGAATAAGAAGATGAAAAAAATAAAACGCAAAGATAAAAACTGTCTGTTTTAGGAAGTATGTTAAAGGGAACATGTAAATTTGATGCCCCGCTTTAAACCATCACGACCTTGTTGTTTATTACTTCACTGCTTTACAGGCATGCACCTATATCAGCTTTCTCAAAATATACAATCTAAAGATTGCTTATAATTTAATGACTGCAATATGTTAATTAGCTGAGAGTAGTTATCTAGTTATCTGGCAGGACTGTGTGTGAATCCTCATGCTGTCTGAAAAGTGATCATGCCCATTGTGTCTTGATTAATCACCCACAGTGTCAATGCTTTGTTGAGTTTTGCTTGCTGGGCATGTGCAGTGAAGCAAAATGTACTTGTACTTACAACTGATGCACATGCTCCTCAAGCAGAACTCAACAGAGCATAACAACACTGTGGGATGCCAATCAAGTCACAATTGGTGTGATTAAGAGCCCAGGCTGTGTGACTGAGTATTCACATAAACGACCCCATCCAGATGACTTCCAAGGGGAAATTAGCATTTTCCACACACTGAATTTTAATTTAGTTTTTAAACTGTAAAGTGCCCAAGTACTACACATACGCACCTATTCAAAAGAATAGGCATGGATTGGCTGTACCTGCCTGTGACACTATGCAATTGACGGAGCTGTGTTATGCCACTCCGCAACTATGGTAAGCACAATCAGCACTAGGAACAGCTGATCGTCATGGGTGCTGTGTATCACACTCCCACCAATCTGGTGTTGATGACATCCTAAGAATAGGCTATCAATATTAAAGTACTGCATACCCCCCTAAAGGATTCCATAATGAAAATGTCTGTTCCATTTGACTTATACATGGCAAATGTGGTGCCATTATTGAAAAATTGATCAAATAGCAATGTTCAATTTTGTTTTTGAAAAACATAATATTGTAGGATATGGGTTCTAGAGTTCTTCAATGAGACATTAATGAATCAATCTGATTACCATATACTGTATGGAGACAGAAAGGATTTTTTTCCCTAATATAGGGCAATTAGCATTTGCCTGAAGGTGGTTTTGCCTCCCTCAGAATCCACACATTAGGATTATAGATTCAGCTCAATAGACCTATATTTTTCTTACCCTTAACAACAACAGTACAGACCAAAAGTTTGGACACACCTTCTCATTCAAATATTTTTCTGTATTTTCATGACTATGAAAATTGTACATTCACACTGAAGGCATCAAAACTATGAATTAACACATGTGGAATTATAGACTTAACAAAAAAGTGTGAAACAACTGAAATGTTGTCTTATATTCTAGGTTCTTCAAAGTAGCCACCTTTTGCTTTGATGACTGCTTTGCACACTCTTGGCATTCTCTTGATGAGCTTCAAGAGGTAGTCACCGGAAATGGTTTTCACTTCACAGGTGTGCCCTGTCAGGTTTAATAAGTGGGATTTCTGGCCTTATAAATGGCGTTGGGACCATCACTTGTGTGGTGCCGAAGTCTGGTGGATACACAGCTGATAGTCCTACTGAATAGACTGTTAGAATGTGTATTATGGCAAGAAAAAAGCAGCTAAGTAAAGAAAAATGAGTGGCCATCATTACTTTAAGAAATGAAGGTCAGTCAGTCCGAAAAATTGGGAAAACTTTGAAAGTGTCCCCAAGTGCAGTTGCAAAAACCATCAAGCGCTACAAAGAAACTGGCTCACATGAGGACTGCCCCAGGAAAGGAAGACCAAGAGTCACCTCTGCTTCTGAGGATAAGTTTATCCGAGTCACCAGCCTCAGAAATGGCAGGTTTACAGCAGCTCAGATTAGAGACCAGGTCAATGCCACAAAGAGTTCTAGCAGCAGACACATCTCTACAACAACTGTTAAGAGGAGACTTTGTGCAGCAGGCCTTCATGGTAAAATAGCTGCTAGGAAACCACTGCTAAGGACAGGCAACAAGCAGAAAAGACTTGTTTGGGCTAAAGATCACAAGGAATGGACATTAGACCAGTGGAAATCTGTGCTTTGGTCTGATGAGTCCAAATTTGAGATCTTTGGTTCCAACCACCATGTCTTTGTGCGACGCAGAAAAGGTGAACGGATGGACTGTACATGCCTGGTTCCCACCGTGAAGCATGGAGGAGGAGGTGTGATGGTGTGGGGGTGCTTTGCTGGTGACACTGTTGGGGATTTATTCAAAATTGAAGGTATACTGAACCAGCATGGCTACCACAGCATTTTGCAGCGGCACGCTATTCCATCCGGTTTGCTTTTAGTTGGACCATCATTTATTTTTCAACAGGACAATGACCCCAAACACACCTCCAGGCTGTGTAAGGGCTATTTGACCAAGAAGGAGAGTGATGGGGTGCTACGCCAGATGACCTGGCCTCCACAGTCACCAGACCTGAATCCAATCGAGATGGTTTGGGGTGAGCTGGACAGTAGAGTGAAGGCAAAAGGGCCAACAAGTGCTAAGCATCTCTGGGAACTCCTTGAAAATTGTTGGAAAACCATTTCCGGTGACTACCTCTAGAAGCTCATCAAGAGAATGCGAAGAGTGTGCAAAGCAGTCATCAAACCAAAAGGTGGCTACTTTGAAGAACCTAGAATATAAGACATAATTTCAGTTGTTACACACTTTTTTAAGTATATAATTCCACATGTGTTAATTCATAGTTTTGATGCCTTCAGTGTGAATGTACAATTTTAATAGTCATGAAAATACAGAAAAATCTTTAAATGAGGTGTGTCCAAACTTTTGGTCTGTACTGTATATTACTATTAGTGCTCATTATTATGTGAATATAGTTGTGTAAATAACTGCTATAAATATGTAGGCTGCAGATTTATACCCTACTGTTTTTCTGCTACTAGGTGGGAAATTTCCGGGGCTGTCATTGGTACTGAATGTGGAACAATAGAATCAGGCTCTTCTCTTGTATTTCTGAAAGATGGAGAGAGAAAATTATGTACTCCTTATATGGATACTACTGGATTTGGAAACCTACGATTTTATTTCAGTATGGGTAAGTTAACAAAACGCACTTTTGATTTATCACCATGTTCTTATATATTACCTATTTTGTGTATCTATCTTAGATTAATATTAAAATTTGAGATTCCTCAGTGGTTGATATCTTTTAGTAGCTAGCTGAAAACATGGTAACAAATAGCAAGTTTTCAAGACTACTCATCAGGCTCAGTATAACAGAAAACCTGATGAGTGCACTGTCCTGTTGTATATAAATATGCAATATTGAAGAAAAAAAGATGTGGCACTCACCAGTTCGAATTAATATGAAAAAGTCCTTTATTCCATTCCTTGGGATTAGGACTAAAACATGATGTGCAGGTTACAGAGGCATGCAGGGAGAGGCAGAGTAGACAACGGCCGTTTCGCTCAAAAACACCTCAACGGGTCCAGGACTGTAATTACTGAATTTTTATATGTTGACTAGTGATGAGCGAGTATTCTTATTTCTCGGGTTTTCCCGAGCATGCTCGGGTGGTTTTCGAGTATTTGGAAGTGCTCAGAGATTTAGTTTATGTTGCTGCAGCTGCATGATTTGCGACTGCTAGACAGCCTGAATACATGTGGGGATTCCCTAACAAACAGGCAATCCACACATGTATTCAGGCTGTCTAGTAGCCGCAAATCATGTAGCTGTGGCAACAGAAACTAAATCTCCGAGCACTTTCAAATACTCGGAGACCACCCGAGCAACGAGCATACTCGCTCATCACTAATGTTGACTGGTGCCGGTATTTTTTTCTTTGAACACTGCATGTATAAAAATGTGACTCTTCAAATTTTGTGTAATACTATGCCTGAGGAAGAGACCTGAGAAGTCTCAAAAGCTTGCTATTTGTTATTTTCTTTTCAGTTAGCCATTAAAAGGTATCAACCACTGAGGACTTTCAAATGGTAATATTTTTCTATCTACTGGCTAAAGTGGTACAAAGATTTATTTTACCTGTATTAGATTAACCTCTTCATCCCCCAGCCTGTTTTCACCTTCTTGACCAAATTTTACAAATCTGACCAGTGTCACTTTATGTGCTAATAACTTTGGAACACTTCAACAGATCCCGCTGATTCTAAAATTTTCCTGACATATTGTACTTCACGATAGTGGTAAAAAAATTTCGCTATGACTTGCGTTTATTTGTGAAACTATCAGAAATTTGACAAAAATGTTGGAAATTTTGCAATTTTCAAACTGTTATTTTTTATGCCCTTAAATTAGAGAGTTATGTCACACAAAATAGTTAATAACATTCCTCACATGTCTACTTTACATCAGCTCAATTTTTGAAACATCATTTTTTTATTAGGAAGTTAGAAGGGTTAAAAGTTGGAGTGATTTCTCATTGTTACAACAAAATTTACAAAACCGTTTTTTAGGGACCACATCACATTTAAAGTGACTTTGAGGGGTCTATATGACAGAAAATGCCCAAAAGTGACACTATTCTAAAAGCTGCACCCCTCAAGGTGCTCAAAACAAGAAGTTCAATTCAAGAAGTTTATTAACCCTTCAGGTGCTTCACAGGAACTGAAGCAACGTGGAAGGAAAAAATTAACACTTAAATTGTTTTCACAGTTTTTTTTCACAAGAATAACAGGAGAAAATGGACCCCAAAATGTGTTGTGCAATTTCTCCTGAGCATTCTGATACCCCATGGGGGAAAATTACTTTTTTGTGCTCTTGGGCGCATTGCAGGGCTCGGAAGGTAAGGAGCGCCATTTGACTTTTTGAATGCAAAATTTCCTTGAATCATTAGCAAGAGGCCATGTTGCGTTAGGAGAGCCACTGATGTGCCTAAACAGTGGATATCCCCCATAAGTGACACCATTTTGGAAACCCATCAGGGAACTTATATAGATGTTTGTTGAGCACCTTCAACCCCCAGGTACTTCACAGAAAATTATAAAGTAGAGCCTTCAAAACAGAAAAATCACATTTTTACCACAAAAATTTTCTTTTAGCTCCAAATTTTTTATTTTCAGAAAGGGTATAGAAGAAAATGGACCCTGAAATTTGTTGTGCAATTTATCATGCTTTCTCAGATGCCCCTTATGTGGGGGAAAACTACTTTTTTGGGTGAACGACAGGACTCAAAAAGGAAGTAGTGACGTTTTGAAACTCAGATTTTGAAGGAATAGTTTGCGGGTGTCATGTTGCATTTGGAGAACCCCTGATGGGCCTAGGGGCCTAAACAATGGAAACCCCCCATTATAGAAACTAAACCCCCTTAAGGAATTTATCTAGATGTTTGGTGAGCACCTTGAACCCACAGGTCTTTTAGCAGCGGCATGTGCGCGCCCTATGCGCGCTCCCCTGCATCCAGTAAGTGAAGCAGCGGAGGAGACATGCCGGGATAATGATGCAGCCTGAGGAGACACCGTGGGAGCGTGGACAGGGTAAGAAAGACTGCAGGGGGGAACGGACCCGCCGGCAGAAGCGCTATACTGATTCAAATGAAACCCCGGAGGACTCCATTCACTATAATGAGACAGCACAGTTACTCTGGACTCTATCTGGCCTCTGTTCAGCCTTGTCCTTCATTTTAGAAGTGCACAAAACTGTGGCAGACCACGCTTTTATACAAACTTATAAAGACAAGCATCGCCGCATCACAGGTCAGACAGCGTCCACAATGCCTCCATCTTCCTCAGTATAGGGAATCTTCTGTCGGGGGTTCAGTCTGAATCACATATTTCAGAAATTTACACAGAAAACCCTGGTGTAATTGCTCAGCGTAGAGCGCAGGATAAATGTGAGCCGAGCTTACTGCGATCTTTGTGATATAGAATGAAAAAATCAACAGCAGATTAAAAATTGTTTTTCTTTATTTTCTTACACCGTTCCTCATGTGGTATAAGTGATTAGACGACTTTATTCTTCGAGTTGGTGCAATTACAGCGATACCTAATTTATATCAGGTTTTCATATTTGGCTGCTGTCACACACTAAAAGATGCTTTTTATTGCAAAAAGTGCATGACCATGTAATTTTTCCATATTTTGCCTGACAGGGTCATGTAAGATCTTGTTTTTGCGGGACGAACTGACATTTTTATTAGTACCAATTTCGCACAAATGACATTTTTTGATTGCTTTTTATTGGGAGGCAGAATGAACAAAGGCAAAGCCAGAAAATCAAGAATTGCTTTTTTTTTGGGGGGGGGGGTTATGCCGTTTCGTGATAAAATTGATAAGACAGTTTTTTTCTTTGGGTCAGCACGATTAAAGCGATAACATTTATTATTTCTTAATGTTTTCGCGCTTTTACACTCTAAAAACTTTTAGAGAAAAATAATTCTTTCTGCATTGCTTTATTCTGAGAGCTATAACTTTTATTTTTCTGCTTACAGAGCGGTATGGCAGCTTGTTTTTTGCGGGACAATATGACGTTTTCATAGATACCATTTTTATGATCGCTTGTTATATTTTTTACGGTGTTTAAAGGGGTTTACTATTGGGACAGTTTTATTGGTCAGGTCGTTCTGGACGTGTCAACACCAAATATGTGTAAATTTTTTTGTTTATTTTGTTTTGACATTAATAAATGTATTTATTGGATTTTTATTTTTTCTATTCTGTTTATTTTGAATTTTTTTTATATTCTTACAGTTTTTTAAAACTTTTTTTTTAACTTTTTTATCTTGACCCAGGGTGGGACATCAACTTTCCCTGCCCTGATCACTGATCTAGTACTCTGCAATGCTTTTGCATTACACGGCATTAGCTCAGCATCTCACAAGCAGGGAGGAGGTGTGTCAGCTCCTGAAGCTTACAGGCCACGTCCCTGGGTGACCGCCGCTCACCGGTGTGCTACACATAGCCCTGCTATGTGTAGCATATCGATCAGATGATCACAGATTCAAGACTGCTAAGGAGACTTGAAGCAAGTAGAAAAAAAAAGTTTTTAAAAAATATTGAAAAAATATAAAAAGTTAATCTGATCTGTAAATGGCGTAACTAGAAGAAATAATCAAAACCCCAGAATTATGTTTTCTGATCCCCCAAACATTGCAATAAAATGCAATAACGAACGTTCAAAACATTGTATCTATCCCAAAATGTTATCAATAAAAACATCAGCTAGGCATGCAAAAAATAAGCACTCAACCAGCTTGGATTATTTTTCACCACTTAAATGAAAAAAAAAACCTGTACATGTTTGGTATCTACAAACTCGTAATGACCTGGAGAATCATAATGGCAGGTCAGTTTTAGCATTTAGTGAACATGGTAGAAAAAAAAGACAATTATGGAATTGCACTCTTTTTGCAATTTCACTGCACTTGGAATTTTTTTCCCATTTTGCAGTACAGTATATGGTAAAACCAATGGTGTTTTTCAAAAGTACAACTCATCTCACAAAAAACAAGCCCTCACATGGCCATATTTACCAAAAAATAAAAAAGTTATGGGTCTGGGAAGAGGGGGTGAAAAAAACAAGAATGGAAATACCCAAGGTGGAAAAGAGGTTAATTTACTCAAAATGTATGATAGTTAAATGCATGCAATACTGACGAAGCTTGTGCAAATACTCTCCATTACTTTTCACTTTTAACGGTTATTCTGGTAATACATTTTTTCAATTATACAATTTTTTTAAATTTATGTATGATCATATTTAGGTGGACTCTGCAGCCCAGGAGAATCCCATGAAAATGATGTTGTCCTATATGCACAGGTTGATGGTAGAAAAGAACATATTGTAATGGATACACTCTCCTATTCCTCCTATAAGGTAAATTTGCAACAGGACAATTTAAGTGAAGCCCCACATACACATTAGACTAATGTCGGTGCACCCGCTGATAACAATGGATTTGGCTGACACTCAAATATGCATGGGGGCACCAGACAACTGTCTGGGAAGGTGTAGAACGGGCATGTTTAATTTCGGACTTCTGATCACTTTGTTCTCCCAGCGATGGCTATCTCATAGAAAGCAGAAGAGCACTCAGGCAAATGAATGCTACGGTGCATGAGAGAGCTGGCTGAGATGACTGTGGGCCATACCAGCATCGTTCAGCCAAGAGTAATTTAATATGTATGTCCGGCTTAAGACTAGAAGAGAAGCTTTGCCAATAAAGTACACTGTTTTCTTATTATAGCAGCAGAGTCTGTAATACCTAATTCTTAACCAGTACCCTTTTTTTTAGCTTTTGACCAGTCAAAATTAATTTAATTTTTGGTGTCACATACTATGAATAACATTTAAAAATATTTATTTTTTTAAGGTGCCTTCTTTAGTTTCTTCAATTATTAGCCCCGAACTGCAGACTCCGGCCACTAAATTTTGCCTAAAGCAAATCAGTCACCGAGGAGACAACTTAAATGTTTGGGCTGTGGACTTTTTCCATGTGCTTCCTGTTTTGCCTACTACTGAATCCCACATGATTCAGTTCTCTATAAATCTTGGTTGTGGATCACATCAGCCCGGAAACAGGTAAATCCGCCAACGAAAATGTAGAATGCCTTTGAGAAATCAAAAACCTACTTTTTGCGAACCGTGTGTGAAATGAATACTCCAGATGGACTAGCTTAATTCTTGTTGATTATTTAAAGGCGTTGTCTCAATTTTGCAATTTACTGGTTATTTAATATTCCCTCTATTATAAAAAGTCAGTTGCTAGTCATCTAGGCAAGGTTTATCAATTCTTCATGTTTTTCAGTCTTTACTTACAATCATTCATTACTTTCAGGAAATATGTAAGATTCGACCAGGGGTGTAGTCGTGATCGAGCCCTCAGTTACTTTGGGGCCCTAGTCTCCTCTTACATGAAAACAGTGTCTCTTCAGCAGCGTACATGTGTCTTCTGTTACTGCACCATCAGGGACTTCTCTGTGGTGCTGGGTACCTTCAGTAGCTGGTTCCGTAATAATGGAGACACAGTAAGGTTCCAATGCAAAACAAAGAACTTTACTAGGTACACTTTGCAGCACATTCTTGTCAGATACAGACACAGCATCGGATATCACACAGTTCAGCTCCTGCACTTTCCCTATGCTTCCTTCTACGTCCTCCAGTACATTACGGGGTAATAGCGCCTTAGGCAGTACCGGAGTGTTCTACTTCTCTAGACTCACTACTTCTGGGGACTCACTCATCTGTTTCGCCCCAGATCTCAGTGCGTCTGCCCATGCAATGATCTGCCACATCTCGAACAATCTGCGCCCTGTACTTTCTGGACATTTTCCTTGTTCCCACTCAAAGCTGCTGACACTCCGGTGCTGCACACTGTCCTTCTGTCAATAAGGGACTCTAAATGTCTGAAGTTCTTGTAAGAACATTACGTAACTACTGTGGTGTCCAGGGCCTATGACCTGTATGGAAGCCTCGGGCATTGAACCCTAACTAAATACTCTAAGGAAACGTTCCAGACCACCACACAGCAGCCCCTCCTATGTTTTACCCTATCTAAGCGCTAATTACCCATATAACATTCTATAATGCCCCCATCTAGTGGCCGTACCTAACCACTACACTTACACTAAGTCTACACTGTGTTCCAAATTATTATGCAAAAATTGTTTAGCA
>VIAB01002799.1:59306-71672 GCA_009801035.1 Oophaga pumilio | reverse complement strand
TGCAGCCGCACACTCCGGTCCCAAGTGCCGGCAGCAGAGCCGGGTATTGAGGCGAGAGACTTGCGCGAGGTTCTCGCATTGCACTCGCAAGTGTGACCCCGGCCTTACACTTTAAAATGTAACTGTTGTTTCAAACAACTTGCAGCAGAATGTGTATGTCTCACTCTGTCTCCCTTCCTTCTACATAGAACTTAATGAAAAGTGACTGTCTCATTAATGAGAAAATCTATTTAAACTGAAGGCAGATTTTACCCAGTGAATTGAATAAAACCTCAATATAGAAAACATCAGTATAAGAGAAGGAATACACAGATTTATCTGATAAGATCTATTAATTATTTTTCTGTGTATTATTGATTAAAGAACGAATAATTAAACTGATGATTATTCATTAAAACTCAAAGCTATCTGTGATTGTGAACTACAGTTGTGCTCAAAAGTTTAGATACACCGGCAGAATTTTTGCTTTCTTGGCCTGTTCTCAGAGAATATGAATGATAACACTAAAACTTTTTCTCCACTCATGGTTAGTGGTTGGGTGAAGCCATTTATTGTCAAACTACTGTGTTTTCTCTTTTTAAATCATAATGACAACCCAAAACATCCAAATGACCCTGATCAAAAGTTTACATACCCTGGTGATTTTGGCCTGAGAACTTGCACAGGAGTTGACAAAAATGGGTTTGACTGGCTACTAAAGGTAACATCCTCACCTGTGACCTGTTTGCTTGTAATCAGTGTGTGTTTAAAAGCTCAGTGAGTTTCTAGGATCCAGACAGACTCTTGCATTTTTCATCCAGCCACTGACGTTTTTTTGGATTGTGAGTCATGGGGAAAGCAAAAGAATTGTCAACGGATCTACGGGAAAAGGTAGTTGAACTGTATAAAATAGGAAAGGGATATAAAAAGATATCCAAGGAATTGATCATGCCAGTCAGCAGCATTCAAACTGTGATTAACAAATGGAAAATTAGGGGCTCTGTAAAAACAAAACCACAGTCAGGTAGACCAACAATATTTTCATCCACAACTGCCAGGAAAATTTTTCGGGATGCAAAGAAAAACCTACCAACATCAGCTGAAACACTGGACTCTCTGAAAGCTAGCGGTGTGGCTGTTTCAAGATGCACAATAAGTAGGCACTTGAAGAAAAATGGGCTGCATGGTCGAGTCGCCAGAAGAAAGCCATTACTGCGCAAATGCCACAAAGTATCTCCCCTACAATACGCAAAACAGCACAGAGACAAGCCTCAAAACTTCTTGAACAAGGTAATTTGGAGTGATGAGACCAAAATTACACTTTTTGGCAACAAGCATAAACGTCACATTTGGAGAGAGGTCAACAAGGCCTATGATGAAAGGAACACCATTCCTACTGTAAAGCACGGAGGTGGATCGCTGATATTTTGGGGATGTGTAAGCTACAAAAGCACAGGATACTGTGCTGCCCATGGGACGTACTTGGACGTTCCAATATGACAATGATCCAAAACACAAGGTCAAGTAGACCTGTCATTGGCTACAGCAGAACAAAGTGAAGATTTTGGAGTGGTCATCTTAGTCTCCTGACCTCAATATCATTAAGCCACTCTGGTGAGATCTCATGCGCACAGTTCATGCTAGACAGCCCAGGAACTGGAGGCTTTTTGCCAGGAAGAGTGGGCAGCTTTACCATCTGAGATAATAAAGACCCTCATCCACAACTACCACAAAACACTTCAAGCTGTCATTAATGTTAGAGGGGGCAATACGCAGTATTAGTAAATGGGGTATGTAAAATTTTGATCAGGGTCATTTGGATGGTTTGGGTTGTCATTATGATTTAAAAAGAGAAAACACAGTAGTGTGACAATAAATGGCTTCACCCAACCACTAACCATGAGTGGAGAAAAAGTTTTGGTGTTATCATTCATATTCTCTGAAAAAAGGCCAAGAAAGCAAAAATTCTGCCAGGATATGTAAACTTTTGAGCACAACTGTATAGTTTAATGATAAGATTCTACAAGCCATGATTTTAAGTCAATATTTTATCTTATATTAATCTAGATATTTATATTACTTAGATGGAATAGGATTACAACCCCTCTCCCAAATGCAGCGCTTACTAGGAATACACGAGTTCGATGGAGGCAGAACGAACCTGTTGTTGGTAACATGTGGGCACTTGATAACAGTTAGTATTAATATTCTTATTTAAAACTTTGATAACAATACCCCACTGTTGATAGATTGACATTATCAGTATTATTATAAAGTTTTTAATAAACTTAACACGTGCTTTATTTCCTGTAATGATTTTTTGACTTGGTAATAGGTAATTTATTAAAAAAAAAGGAAACAAATACAGCCAATGCTGTCTTGCATGTATAGTATTAATGGTTTGCTGTTCAGAACATAGATGGTGTACACAATAAGTAACCTAAAAATACCCTCACAACAGACTGCAAAATTCTAATAATTTCTCTTGCAACACATGGTTTAATACTTTAGTAGTTTATGAGGGGAATGTAACAACAGGAGGTAAAGCAGCAATGTGTCTGTTGCTGGCTTCTGATATCATGCCGCCAGCTGAGCTGCTGATTACGGAGGTGGTGTGTGAATTCAATAAAAGCCATCAGCTCTTTTGACACACAAACAGCCATGTATCTGTGCAGTTTGTTAGATATGCTATTATCTGAATATTTATTTAATCAATGTTTTAGGCACATGGGTGGACTTATATTCTAGTTTTAGGGATAAGAATTGTATTATTTAAACTATTTAAAGGGCCCATCTCACACAACGATCTCGCTAGCGAAATCGCTGCTGAGTCACTAGTTTTGTGACGCAGCAGCGAGCTCACCAGCGATATCGCTGTGTGTAACATTCAGCGACGATCAGCCCCCCTGCCGGGTATCGCTGATCGTCGCTGAAATGTCAGGACATTTTTTTGATCGCTGGTTTCCCGCTGACAGGCACGCATCGCTGCGTGTGACAGGCGGGAGACCAGCGATCCGCTGGTAACCAAGGTACACAGCGGGTTTCCAGGTGCGGGGCAGTGCCTAGAAACCCGCTGTGTACCTTGGATACCAGCTCCGTGAAGCAGCGATGTTTACCCGCAGTGTCCTTGTGCAGATCGCTGCCTGAGCTGCTCAGCAGCGATAATATAGCGATACACCAGCGATCCTGATCCTTGTCGGGATCGCTGGTGTATCGCTATGTGAGACCCAGCCTTAAGTTTAAAGTTAACCTGTCAGCAGGATTTTGCTAAATAAACTTCGGTCATTGTCAGGTTGGCAGTGTTAAACTGATTTAAATGATACCTGGGGTGAAGAAATCCCTCTTGAAGTTCTTGTGTAATCAGTATTAGAAGTTTTTAGTTAATGATAAGCCCTTGCTTCGGGTCGGGACTGTTGGCCGAGTCTTATCTTCCTGCTCTAAGCCAGAGAAACCAAGGAGAGACCTGCCACAGGCCGCCCCGAAGCACAAACATGTTCCTCATCACAAAGAGAGAGGCAGACTGTTTGTGCTTCGGGGCTGCTTGTGGGCATGTCTGTTTTTGGTTTCCCTAGCCTAGAGCAGGAAGATAAGACTTTGCTAACAGTCCCGCTCTGGAGCACGGGCATATCATTAACTGAAAACTTCTAACACTGATTACACAAGAAACCACAAGACGGGTTTCTTCACCCCAGGTGTAATTTTAATCAGTTTAACACTGTCATCCTGAAAATGTCTGTAGTTTACTAAGCAAAATCCTGCTGACAGGTACACTTTAAGGAGACTGTCCTATCAGTCTCATGTTATCCCCTTCTTGTCTACAATCTGGAAGTTTAAGTCAGTGGTGTGATGGCTCTGCAAATCATCAGGCTAGGCTGTCAAAAAGACAATTTGAGACTACTGTTATGGTAAAATAAAACAATTGGGGACTGATTCATTAAGAATAAAGTAGTGTAGGCTCATGTTACACCTGTCTTGCTTGAGTCTTGCTAGATTAGTAGGCACTAAATTTGTTAAGAGGCCTGAATTTGGTGCCTCTTCTGGGTGGCATGTGCCTTCGTGCGCCGCGCCAGATATTTTACTCCAGTCACTGTGACATTTTATGGCATACAAAAGGCTGTCACTCTTTATTAATTTGATGGGCTGACTTGGCCACGCCCCGTCCTCCTACCCAGCTCTGCCTTTTTTCAGCAAAGCTCATTTGAACTGGTGTGAAAATGTCACAAGTCACCATATTTTTGTACAATTCCTCCATGCGCAAACATTTTGCAACTTTTCATAGCTTTTACATCAGTTATCTGGTGTAAAAGCTTTGATGAATCAGTCCCATAGAACTTTGACTGAGGCCAAGTACACACGAGCGTATAAAAAAATCATCCAATTTCATCTGTATTCCATCTATGTGTCATCTGTATGTCTGTTTTTTTGTATCCTTATGACATCCATATGGCTTTCGTATTTATACATCAACAGTTTAAAATGTACATGATGAAATACATTTACCTATGCAAAAAAAGTTTTTTATTAAACACAGCTAGACTTGTATAGGCGAGTCTCATCTGAAATGCGGAAGAGACAAGTGCATTTGACAATTTCTTTTTGTACATAGACACTCGGTCCATGTGAAAAAAACTGTCATCCGAACAATCCTTTTCACTAACATTGATCAGTGTGCTGCCTATGTGCTATCCAGTTTTTATCATGAACAACACACATACGTATAATATGCTGAACGAGCCCTAAGGCCTCATTCACACATCAGTACTTTTACATCAGTGTTTGTATGCCAAAACCAGGACTGTCTCCAAAACACAGAACAGGTGTCAATCTTTCAATTATAGCTTATCTCTGTAAGTTCCACTCCTGGCTTTGAGGTACAAACACTGATGGAAAAATACTGACGTGTGAATGAGGCCTAAAGCAGTAATGATTATGCTGCATGTCAGGGTTTTTATAACGATTTTTCAAGTTCTTTATTGTTTTTAAAGTTAAATGTATGATTATTTTTGTATGATTTTTAATGTTTTTATTTTTCTATATGTTGTAAGTAACAAATAGAAATTTATTCAAAGTCCTGTGTATAACTTATAGTTTCAATTATTTGCCAGGGACCTTCAAGTATACTTTATAAAGATTTATTGGACATGTTATTTTGCATTGTCTAAAAACATCATGACAGTATAGATGAATGTCCCAGATCATCAGTGATTTAAGGTTCTAGAAAGGTCAGCAGTATGGTAAGCAGATATTTACGGGTGCTGTGTTACAGTGCCCCTGAAAAATGTGTTCTTTTCATTCATATCATGGATTTATTATCAGTACTCTCCTGGCTGTAATCAGAGTATACAGTTTTGTAACCACAAATCAAGTGATGTGTAAATAACATTTCTGTTACAGTTTATATTGGACCATCTTGTCTGAAATTCTGCTCTGGTCGAGGACAATGTACGAGAACTGGTTGCAAGTGAGTGTCACATATATCTTGCAAATAGCTCATTTGCTGCTGGATGTACTTATTACTGCAGTCTAGGTCAGACCTCCCACATGACACTTTGTCTTGAAGTGATGAGATTTAACCCTATTGATTTTTGCTGTGTTCTTTATTGTGTAATCATCCTTGTCTTCTGAGATAAAGCATATATTTGTCAGATGTGGTTTCTCACTATTTGTGGATACTTTGAGTTTAATCTGAACTTGATCTAATATTTCTTGGTAATAATTCTATAACATTTTAAAAACATGAGAGGTGAAACTCTGTGCCAGCTACTTGAAGCCTCTGTGTACATGTATCGAACATGTTGACTTTTCTTTCTTTTCTTTTTTTAATAAATTGTGTAATAATATTTGTTCCCCACCAGTACTATCTGATATCCAGTATTAATATTTTTTATATTCTGCATTAAAAAAAGTGGCAATATCATGTAGCTACATCTAGGCTTTAACTTAGCATTTTTTATATTACAGGTGTGAGCCTGGTTTTTCAGGACCAGCTTGTGAAATGGCTTCACAGACTTTCCCAATGTTTATTTCAGAAAGCTTCACCAGTTCCAGGCTTTCTTCTTACCACAATTTCTACTCTATCCGTGGTGCTGAAGTTAGTTTTGGCTGTGGTGTTCTTGCTAGTGGCAAAGCTTTGATTTTTAACAAGGATGGGAGAAGGCAGCTCATTACTACCTTTCTCGATAGCTCGCAGTCCAGGTGAGTTAGTAGGAGAGCTACATATCTATTAAAACTGCTTAGCCTTAGTTCTTAAAAAAATAAATGAAAGAAATCACATGTATCTTAATGCTTTGTTCTGGTAAAGTAGCTGTAGAACTCATGCAGGGAGAATATTTCCCTCATCTAACAAACATTGAAAGGTTACTGTTTTTTTTTAGAACATTTGTTATTGAGCAATGTGCACGCAAGGTATGTCATAATGTATGTAATTTTAACAGAAAAACAGCATTGCATACTGTGATATATTATCTGCCTTTTTTTGTATGGAAGATGGGAATACAGCCTTAGATGATAGATTTCATATTTTCACAAAAATGTAAACAATTTTAGACTTCCATTAGAAATTTTTGACTAAGTTTATAACTAATGCTGTAAAAGTTAAAAGGGAATCCATCAGCAGGTTTTCCTATGTAATCTCAAAGAAGCATGATGTAGGGACAGAGACCCTAAAGGCCCAGTCTCACATAGCGACACACCAGCGATCCCGACAACGATCAGGATCGCTGGTGTGTCGCTACATGATCGCTGCTGAGCTGCCAAACAGGCAGCTCAGGCAGCGATCAGGACAGCGACACTGCGGGTAACATCGCCTAGTTACCCGCAGTGTACGTTGGATACCAGCGCTCTGATGCAGGGAGCTGGTAACCAAGGTACACATCGGGTTTCCAGGCACAGCCCCGCGCCTGGAAACCCGATGTTTACCTTGGTTACCAGCTGATCGCTGGTCTCCTGCCTGCCACACGCAGCGATGCGTGCTGGCCAGCGGGAGACCAGCGATCAAAAAAAAGTCCTGACATTTCTGACACGACCAGCGATTCACAGCAGGGGCCTGATCGCTGGTACGTGTCAGACATAGCGAGATCGCTGCTGAGATCGCTGTTTAGCAGCGATCTCGGTAGCGATCTCGCTATGTGAGATGGGGCCTTAATTCTAGTGATTAATTTACTGGATTCAGCAGTTGTGATAGAATCACAGTTTTCTCTGAAAGCCTCTAATCAGTGGTGGGGGTATGGTTGGACGATGAGGCACAAGACAACTAGGCCTTTAGTGATTATCTCCTGCTGATAAAACAGTGATTTTATTGAAATGGCAAAAGACAGCCTAGTATGTGACACATCTGTGGAATCAGGGTCTCTGCCACTATAAAATGCTGTTCTCAGATTACATAGAAACAAACTGCTGACATGTTCCCTTTAAGGGTTATATCTCAAGTCCTATTCATTGATGGTGTACTATGACACAAGGAGTCGCTTTACTTTCGAACTCCACATTACACTCTATAATGCCACTTTTATGCAGCTTTTTCAGTGAAAATTAAATTGGCAGTACACTGAGGTACAATGTAAGAATTTACCATGCTGTAAGTGCATATTGGTAAATTGACATGAACATTGACAATGGAAAACATATTCCTATATTATCCATTTTCTGATACAAGCATCTTAGAAGAAAAGCATGAAATGGCTTTTCCAAGATTAAAGTGTTTAAGAATTTTATTCACAGATTTCTGCAGTTTACTTTACGGATTGGAAGTAAATCAGTTTTAAGTACATGCAAGGCGCCCAATAAGCCAGGAGAAGGTGTTTTACTCCACTACTCACATGACAATGGCATTACTTGGAAACTTCTAGAGCATTTTTCTTACCTTAGCTATCATGAACCAAGGTATGTAAATGCATATATGTTAAAACTATAAAAATGGTTCTACTGTTTGTTGCTGGTAATCTTGATAGTGAGGGGCACATGAAGTTTTTGATTACCTTTGCCCTATCAGATATCTCTACTACTGCTTAAAATTTGGTTTGGTTACTTTTACAATTTTTTAAAATACAATAATTATTTGATATTGGATGGTAAAAAAAAGTGTTAATCAGATGGAGAATATACCTTAAAATTACAAAAATAAAGCATATAACATGTTCTTTCTTACTTACTAATATTTCAGTATATGAAGTTACAAACATACAAAAAAAATGTAAAAAACAGTGATTAGAATAAAAAATACGACTTTAATCTAGAATTACCATTCAATGTTATAATATTAATATTATTTCAAAACATTTAATTAACCCTTTCGACTCAAGCCTGTTTTCACCTTCCTGACCAGGACAAATTTTACAACTCAGGACTAATGTCGCTTTATGTGGTAATAACGCTGGGACGCTTTAGCGAATCCTAATGATTCTAAGATTGTTTTTTCGTGATACATTGTACTTTATGTTAGTGGTAAATTTAGGTCAGAATTTTTCGGTTTTATTTGTGAAAATATGAAAATTTTGGCAAAAATTTTCAAAATTTCAGTTTTCACATTTTTAATTTTTATGTCCTTAAACCAATTAGACATGCTGTAAAAAATAATTTATAAATAACATTTACCAAATGTCTACTTTACATCAGCATAATTTTTTAACATAATTTTTTTGCTAGAAAGTTAGACAGGTCGAAATTTTATCAGCAAGTTCTCATTTTTCCAACAAAATTTACAAAACCATTTTGTTTTAGGGACCCCATTTTAGGGACCCGTTTGAGGGGCATATAGGCATATAAGGAATAAATGAACATTTTAATTTTTCCCATAAAAATGTTCATTTAGCCACAAATTTTGCATTTTTGCAAGGGTAACAGGAGAAAATGAACCACACAATTTGTTGTGTAATCTCTACTGAGTATGCCAATACCCCATATGTGGAGAAAAACTATTATTTGGGTGCACGGCAGGGCTTGGAACTTAAGGAGCGCCATTTGACTTTAGGAGCGCACAATTGGCTGGAATAGATAGTGTAAAACTACTTTTGAGGCACAGTGCAAAGCTCAGAATGAAAGGAGCACCATATTGTAGTGCACATTTTTCTGGAATGGTTTGAAGGTGCCATATCACATTGGCAGAGCCCCTAAGGTCCCAGAACAGCAGAAATTCCCATAAGTGACCTCATTTTACAAACTGTACCTCTCAATTAATTTATCTAAAGGTGCAGTTATCATATTGGCGTCATAGAATTTTATATTATTAGGCAGTGAAGAAAAAATAATTACATTTTTATCACAGAAATTTTGTTTTAGTCTCAGATTTTACATTGTCACACAGGGAAATGGGTAAAAATGGCACCAAAATTTGTCACAACATTTCTGCTGATTGTGGTATTAACCCATATGTGGCTGTACTGTACTGCTTAGACACAGAGTGAATCAGAACAGAAGGAGCGCTATTTAACTCTTGGACAACAAATTATTGTAGAATGATTTGCGGACTCTATATACAGAACCCCTAAGAGCCAGAAGAGTAGAATCAAGTGACTCCATTTTGGAAATTACACCCCTCTGTGAATTTATCTACAGGTACAAAGACGATTTTGGCTCCATGGGTGCTTGCCAGAAACAAGCACCAGTGAATGTTACCAAGTGAAAATTGCAAATCTGCTACTGTAGTGCCCAGACGTTGTACTGCCCATATATAGTAGTATCCACACATTGTGCCCAGGTCATACCTCTGGAGACATGGCCCCCGTAAATTAAGCTAGCTCTTATCGCTACAGAAATGCAAAATGTGGATGCTAACTGCAGTTTGGGCCCAATGTGGGGCTCAAAAGGGATGGGGCATTTGGATTTGGGAGCGCAAAATTCGCTGGATTTCTTTTGGGGGCAAGGAGTCATAGCACTTTTTCATAGCCTTTGTGCTACCAGTAACATAGAAACCCCCTATATTTCCATTGACAGATGATAGACGAGAGTGGGGACTTGTTTTTTGCGGATTGAGTTGAAGCTTTTATTAGAAACATTTTACCTAATATTTGGGATCATATTTATCCTGCTTTCTATGGTAAGCACTTACATCAGGGTTTCCATCTAAATCTCCGAATTATGTGATTCAGATAAATCCCATGAGAGATCCATTCACTATAATGAGGTAACAGAGTTACTTTGTACTCCGTCTGGTCTCTTTTATGTACGCTTAAAAAGACGGACACAGCTGGATCATAGGCCAGACGTCGTCCATGGTGTCTCCATATGACTCGGGAATCTTCCACTGGGGGTTCCGTCTGAATCATGTATTTCAGAAATTTACACTGAAACCCGGTGTAAGTGCTCCAGGTAGAGTGCATGATAAATGTGAGTCAAGCGTTACTGCGATCTTGGTGAAGCAGAGCCAACAAATTAACGGCAGGTGAAGAAATGGTTTTATTTATTTTTTACATCGTTCCTCATGCAGTATAAGTGATAAGATTACTTTATTCTTCGGGTCTGTGCAATTACAGCCATACCAGATTTATGTATCGTTTTTTATGTTTGGCTGCTGTCACACACTAAAAGACGCTTTTTTTTTGCAAAAAAAAGTTTTTGCATCACCATATTTCGAGAGCTGGAATTTTTCTAGATTTCTTCTGACAGAGTCAAGTGAGTGCTTGTTTTTTGCTGGATGAGTTGATGTTTTTATTGGTACCATTTCCGATCACATAAAGTTTTTTGATCGTTTACTATTTAGATTTTTGGGAGGCAGAATGAACAAAAACCAGCAACAGGAATTGTTTTTTTGGGTTTATTCTAAAAACTATAGCTTTTTAATTTTTGAATTGATGGAGATGTATGGTGGCTTGCTTTTTGCAAGACAAAATGCCTTTTTCAGCTATACCATTTTTATTTACACTTCATCGCATTTTATTCCACTTTTTGTTCAGTGATATGATTAAAAAACAGTTTTTTGCCATTTGTTCACTGAAGTTAACTAGAGTGATAGCTTTATTGGTCAGGTTTGTCCTGGACGGTGGCAATACAAAATATATGTACTTAATTTATTTTTGTATTTTTGTTTTTACATACAGTAAATATATGTATTTATTGAGTTAATATTTTTTCTTTTTTAGTTCTTTATTTTGTGAATTTTTAAAAATATTTTTACAATTTTTTGAATCTTTTTTTTTTTTTTTACTCTTTAACCTTGTCCCAGGGTGGGATCTCAACTTTCCCTACCCAGGGTATGTATGAGGTATATATACTCCCCCCCAAGGCCTGTCTTGTGTGTGTGGCTTTGATCCATACATTTGTATTCAACGAGACCGCCCCCCGTCTAGTGACACAGCAGTGCAGTGGGTGTGGCCAACTAGAGGGCGCTGCATCGCTCCATAAAAGTGTATAGAGAGCGAGGCTGCACACACTGGCTGGGAGTATATATTGCATACATACCCTCTGGTCACTGCAAATCCATGCAGCGCAAAGAGCGTGCACTAGGGGGATTCATAAGTCTGCAGTCACACAGAGTGACTGCAGATTTATCAATTTGGACTGGACAACCTCTTTAAAATGTCCTCCTGATAACTGTGTTATTTGTACTAGAAATAATGACTGATGTTGCTATGATGTTTGTTTTTTTCCTTACTTAAATGACCTATTTATATACGCACTGTGCTTACTTTCCTCATTGTTTTTTTTTCCCATTTGGTGTATATATCACATACTATTCATTATTATAGTGTCACTTTTATAATTTTTTCTAGACATTTGTCCTAGCATTTCAGACTATATTCGTTTTTGCTATACATATCTTGTATCTTCTTATAATTGTCATCTGTGCATGATGTGCATTCTATATACAGTTGTGCTCAAATGTTTATATAACCTGGCAGAATTTTTGCTTTCTTGGCCTTTTTTTCAGAGAATATGAATAATAACACCAAAACTATTTCTCCACTCCACTGAAACTAACATATTATTTTAACCATTTTGTAAGGCATTGACCACACAAATTAAAACGTAATGATTTTTATTATATCAAAACTTAAAATGTACAAAATATAATAAAAAGTGTGATAACATCACAAAGAGCACAGAAGAAAGGTACAGTGGTGCTCAAAAGTTTACATACCCCGGCAGAATTTTTGCTTTACTGGCCTTTTTTCAGAGAATAAGAATGATAACACCAAAACTTTTTCTACACTCATGGTTAGTGGTTGGGTGAAGTGTTGTGATATGGTAGCCGAGGAGGACAGTAACAAAAATAGCCAAGGCAGCCAGTCACCCAGAGAGGTTGGTAACTAATGGATTGCAGACCCCTAAACTAACCGCACAACTAGAAGCAGCCGTGGGATGTATCCTACAATGTCCTAGATGCCTCGAGTTAGCTAAGCCTAAAGACAGAAAGGGGAAAGCCAACTGCCCCGGAGTAGCGCCCCAAAGGAA
>VIAB01002799.1:43759-55968 GCA_009801035.1 Oophaga pumilio | reverse complement strand
AGAGCCGACCCTTGGGAAATTTACAACCGGGCACCAACTTAATTTCGCAATCATAAACCCTATGAGGAGGCAAGGACGCAGACTTACTTTCACTAAACACATCAGAATAATCATCCAAATAGCCAGGGATGTCCTGAGGCTGGGGAGAGGTAGAAAACACAGGAGTGTCACCATGAACACATTGACAACCCCAACTGGCCACAGACACAGACTTCCAATCCAAAACAGGATTATGGGTCTGCAACCAAGGAAAACCCAGCACAATAATCTCATGCAGATTATGCAACACTAAAAATGTACAATTCTCTTCGTGGTCCGGGGCTACCCGCATTATCACCTGGGTCCAAAACTGGGGTTTATTCTCCACCAAAGGGGTTGAATCAATGCCCAGCAAAGGAATAGTAGTCCGCAGGGGCACCATGGGAAACCCACAACGTTTGGCAAAGTCGAAATCCATCAGGTTCAGGGCTGCTCCTGAATATACAAAAGCCTGAGCGAAAAATGTGGACAAGGATCAGATCAAGGTAACAGTCAAGAGAAATTTAGACTGTACATTGCCCAAAACAAATGAGCGCGAAAATTGTCTTCCCCGTTTAGGGCAGACGGAAATAGTATGAGAAAGCATCCCCACAATACAAACACAACTTATTACGCTTCCGAAATTCTCGATGCTGAGCCCCAGAAACAACCCCATCACACTGCTCAGGGGCCCGTTTGAAAGGTAACACCACCTTTCGCATAGTTTTACGTTCACGCAGGCGTCGGTCAATTTGAATAACTAATGACATAGAATCGTTAAGCCCCGAAGGGACAGAAAATCCCACCATAACATTTTTTACGGTCTCTGCCAGCCCTTTCCGAAAAAGAGCCGCAAGGGCATCATCGTTCCATTTAGTAAGGACTGCCCACTTTCGGAATTTCTGACAATATAACTGGTGTTTCCTGACCCTGGTTCAATGCCAACAAGGTTTTCTCAGCTTGATCAATAACATTAAGTTCGTCGTACAATAATCCCAGAGCTTGAAAAAACACATCAACATTAGACAACACAGGATCTCCCGGTGTCAGGGAAAAGGCCCAGACCTGAGGGTCGCCGCGCAACAGGGAGATGACAATTTGAACCTGCTGCGCTGCGTCCCCCAAGGTTTCAAAGCAAAAATCAATTTACATTTATTCCTAAAGTTCAAAAATCTAGACCGATCCCCAGAAAATAAATCAGGCAGAGGAATTCTAAGTTCCATGTCAGAAAACTGAGTGAGATAGGCAGAAATTCCCCGAACTTCAGTAGCGAGCCGCTCAACACGACCAGACAACTGCACAATCTCCATTGAAGAAGAAAGAAAATCCTCCTACGGCCCCCAGAGAAAAAGAGGTCAAAATAAAAAAAAAAATCTGAAACTTCATTTTTTTTTTTTTTTTTACTATTCTTTCCTTCTTTTGAGTACCCTAGGATTACGGTTAGGCTGGTGATTCTGTTATGATATGGTAGCCGAGGAGGATAGTAACAAAAATAGCCAAGGCAGCCAGTCACCCAGAGAGGTTGGTAACTAATGGACTGCAGACCCCTAAACTAACCACACAACTAGAAGCAGCCGTGGGACGTACCTACGATGTCCTGGATGCCTCGACACAGCCGGAGAGTTAGCTAAGACTAAAGACAGAAAGGGGAAAGCTAACTGCCCCGGAGTAGCGCCCCAAAGGAATAGGTAGCCCCCACACATATATTGGCGGTTAGACAAGATGAGATACAAACGCAGGCAGAAAATAGAGTAAGCAAACGCTGGGGCCCAAAACTGTCTACATAGGACAGGACAGAAAAGAATATTTTCTGCAATCCAGCAAAACCCTAGGAAAAATTCCAACACTTCTGATTCCA
Source organism: Oophaga pumilio (assembly GCA_009801035.1). Lineage (NCBI taxonomy): Eukaryota > Metazoa > Chordata > Amphibia > Anura > Dendrobatidae > Oophaga > Oophaga pumilio. The sequence goes on along the minus strand of VIAB01002799.1, from coordinate 54,092 downwards.
AAAAATACTGAGACTACACAATCTCCCCCTGCTAGATCAGAACGCTGGTGTGAACAGGTAGCTAGCCAGCAGCCACTGAACTAACAGGGACTGAACAAATAAACCAAGGTAAAAGAGAAACAGAGACCAGCGCAAGCCCCTGCAGGGGGACCCGGCTGACCTCACACAGAAAGCGAAAAAACAAAAGAAAACAAAACCACAGAAATGAGCAGAAAATAGCTTATCTGAAAGTTGCAGGAGACCGCAGCAAGCTGACTTCCAAACTGGACCAGGAAGAGACAACTAATCACCGGCGAGGATCATGGGAAAGTTACTCCCTTAAATCTCCCCAGTCATCACTCCCAGATTGCCAATCGTCCGCATCTGGATCCTCAGCTGAAGAGCCTCTGTCAGTCAAGGCGGCTTCATTAATATCAACAGCCACCAGAGGGAGCCCCAACTCAGAATCCAGAACATTCACAACAGTGAAGCCTTTTATTGTCAAACTACTGTGTTTTCTCTTTTTACATCATAATGACAACCCAAAGCATCCAACTCACCCTGATCAAAAGTACACATACCCTGGTGATTTTGGCCTGATAACATGCACAAAAGTTGACACAAATGGGTTTGACTGGCTACTAAAGGTAACATCATCACCTGTGACCTGTTTGCTTGTAATCAGTGTGTGTGCATAAAAGCTGAATGAGTTTATGGGATCCAGACAGACTCTAGCATCTTTCATCCAGCACTGATGTTTCTGGATTGTGAGTCATGCGGAAAGAAAAAAATTGTCAACGGATCTACGTGAAAAGGTAGTTGAACTGTATAAAACAGGAAAGGGATACAAAAAGATATCCAATGAATTGATAATGCCAGTCAGTAGTGTTCAAACTGTGATTAACAAATGGAAAATCGGGGGCTCTGTAAAAACAAAATCACGGTCAGGTAGACCAACAGAAATTTCATCCACAACTGCCAGGAAAATTTTTCGAGGTGCAAAGAAAAACCCACAAATAACATCAGCTGAAATACTGGAATCTCTGAAAACTGTTTCAAGATGCACAATAAGGAGGCACTTGAAGAAAAATAAGCTGCATGGTCGCGTCACCAGAAAAAAGCCATTACTGTGCAAATGACATAAGGTATCTCGCCTACAATACTCAAAACAGCACAGAGACAAGCCTCAAAACTTCTGGAACAAAGTAATTTGGAATGATGAGACCAAAATTGAACTTTTGATGATGAAAAGAACACAATTCCTACTGTAAAGCAAAGAGGTAGATCTCTGTTTTGGTGATGTGTGAGCTACAAAGGCACAGGAAACTTGGACAGATTTGAAGGAAAGATGAATGCAGCACGTTATCAGCAAATACTTGTCATGAATCAGGATGAGGTTTTGTCTTATCCCATCCTGGTCAGACAGGGGTTAATGGTTTCTGTCTCTGGTGTTAAGGCGGCTATTTAGTTGCCACATGACCTAGGTCTGGCGTTGGTGATTTTTCTGGTCCTTTGGCTTGAGCAGCTGACCTAGGTTACTCTGTTGATAATCGTGCTTCTCTGTACGTGTGCCCTCTTTTGTGTGTATGACCCGGCTTGTTCCCTGACTTGAGTTTCTGTCCTCCATTTTGGTACTGTTTAGCTTGCTCCGGTTTCTGATCCCTAGATTGTCTCTGATTACTCTTCCGTTTTTCCCCCGATACCGCGCGCCCGTCTGGTTTTGACCTTTTGGCTTGTTTCTGACCACGTGCTTGCTGTGACCTGTGGTACTTCGTAGGACTGATTATTGCTGACCCGGCTTTGGACGTTTTTTCTGCCACCTGGTGGTGGTTTTGGCTTATGCAGTGCAGTTCTGCCCTGGGAGTGTGCTATCCCTACTCCCCTCTGTTGCCAACCGATGTAGCACACACAAACCTGCATTGCAGCTGCATGACAGTACTGCTGCGCATGGCACATACTTGGCTGTTCCAATATGACAACAGTCCAAAACATAAGGCCAATTAAACTGTCATTGGCTACAGCAGAACAAAGTGAAGGTTTTAGAGTGGCCATCTCAATCTCCTGACCTCAATATCATTGAGCCTCTCTGGGGAGATCTGAACTGCAAAATAGCCCAGGAATTTACAGGAACTGGAGGCTTTTTGCCAAGAAGAGTGGGCAGCTTTACCATCCATGAAATTAAAGAACCTCATCCATAACTACCACAAAAGACTTCAAGCTCTCATTGATGTTAGAAGGGGCAATACACAGTATTAAGAAATGGGGTAGGTGAACTTTTGATCAGGGTCATTTGGATGCTTTTGGGTTGTCATTATGATTTAAAAAGAGAAAACACAGTAGTTTGACAATAAATGGCTTCACCGAACCACTAACCATGAGTGGAGAAAAAGTTTTGGTGTTATTATTCTCATTCTCTGAAAAAAGGCCAGGAAAGCAAAAATTCTGCCGGGGTATGTAAACTTTTGAGCACAACTGTACCTTTCTTCTGTACTCTTTGTGATTTTATCACTACTTTTTATTATACACTGCTCAAAAAAAATAAAGGGAACACTCAAATAACACATCCTAGATCTGAATGAATGAAATATTGTCATTGAATACTTTGTTCTGTACAAAGTTGAATGTGCTGACAACAAAATCACACAAAAATCATCAATGGAAATAAAATTTATTAACCAATGGAGGCCTGGATTTGGAGTCACCCACAAAATTTAAGTGGAATGTAATGTCCTTAAAACAAGTCAAAATGATGCTCAGTAGTGTGTGTGGCCTCCACGTGCCTGTATGACGTTCCTGCGCCGTATGACCTCCCTACAATGCCTGGGCATGCTCCTGATGAGGCGGCGGATGGTATCCTGAGGGATCTCCTCCCAGACCTGGACTAAAGCATCCGCCAACTCCTGGACAGTCTGTGGTGCAACGTGACGTTGCTGGATGGAGCGAGACATGATGTCCCAGATATGCTCAATCAGATTCAGGTCTGGGGAATGGGCAGGCCAGTCCATAGCTTCAATGTCTTCATCTTGCAGGAACTTCTGATACACTCCAGCCACTTGAGGTCTGGCATTGTCCTGCATTAGGAGGAATTCAAGGCCAACCACACCAGCATATGGCCTCACAAGGGGTCTGAGGATCTCATCTCGGTACCTAATGGCAGTCAGGCTACCCCTGACAAGCAGATGGAGGGCTGTGCGGTCCTCCATAGAAATGCCACCTCACACCATTACTGACCCACTGCCAAACCGGTCATGCTGAAGGATGTTGCAGCCAGCAGATCGCTCTCCACGGCGTCTCCAGACTATGTCACGTCTGTCACATGTGCTCAGTGTGAACCTGCTTTCATCTGTGAAGAGTACAGGGTGCCAGTGGCGAATTTGCCAATCCTGGTGTTCTGTGGCAAATGCCAAGCATCCTGCACGATGTTGGGCTGTGAGCACAACCCCCATCTGTGGACGTCGGGCACTCAGAACATCCTCATGGAGTCTGTTTCTAACCATTTGTGCAGACTCATGCACATTTGTGGCCTTCTGGAGGTCATTTTGCAGGGCTCTGGCAGTGTTCCTCCTGTTCCTCCTTGCACATAGGCGGAGGTAGCAGTCCTGCTGCTGGGTTGCTGCCCTCCTACGGCCCCCTCTACATCTCCTGGTGTACTGGCATGTCTCCTGGTAGCGCCTCCAGTCTCTGGACACTACGCTGACAGACACAGCAAACCTTCTTGCTACAACTCGCATTGATGTGCCATCCTGGATGAGGGGGTACACTACCTGAGCCACTTGTGTGGGTTGTAGAGTCTGTCTCATGCTACCACGAGTGTGAAAGCACAAACAACATTCAAAAGTGACCAAAATATCAGCCAGAAAGCATTGGTACTGAGATGTAGTCTTTGGTTCCCACCTGCAGAACTACTCCTTTATTGAGTGTGTCTTGATAATTGGCAATAATTTCCATCTGTTGTCTATTCCATTTGCACAACAGCATGTGAAATTGATCGTCAATCAGTGTTGCTTCCTAAGTGGACAGTTTCATTTCACAGAAGTTTGATTTACTTGGAGTTCTATTCTGTTGATAAGTGTTCTCTTTATTTTTTTGAGCAGTGTATTTTGTACATTTTATGTTTTGATATAATAAAAATCATTAAGTTTTAATTTGTGTGGTCAATGCTTTACAACATGGTTAAAATAATATGTTAGTTTCATCTGCTTTATTTACTTAGGTAGATTATTTCACTGTAAGCAAAGGATGTCACATTTTTATTGATATAGATCCCAATCCATAGTCAAGGAGTCTTACAAGGTACTTCCAAAATACTGATGAGTCTGCTAAGGATTTAGTTTCCATATTGTAGAGTACTAGGGGGATTCATTATGCACTGCTTTCAGCAAAGGATCCATATATTTCACTTAATGAAAAGGAGTAAGACATGCATTATGCATCATTCAGATCACCCACGTCTGTTTGCAGGATGTGATAGGTATTACAAAGTGTGTTGGCCTCATTCATAAATCTGCCATAAAAATGATGAAATTCTTAAAATGAAAATCTGACTTTTAATACTGTAAACTCACAGCCACTCATTTATTTGTGAACATCAGAGGAATAATTAAAACGATCTGATTTATACAGGATTATGACATTACATAAAAATAAAACTAAACCCTTAATTTTACCTTTTATAATGTTGCATTCTAAAAGTTTTTTCTTAGTTCATCCATTTTTTGTATGCTGAACACTCAGGTCTTTGTTATTATTTAACCTCTTGATTACCAGCCCTGAATGGGCCTCGTTGACTGGCCATGTTTTTTTTTATTTTTGCCTCTCCTCTATTCAGCAGCCATAATTTTTATATTTGTTTCCTTGATGTGACTGTATGACGTTTCATTTTACACAGGAAACATTTTAATATTTTTAGCGCTGTTTTAGGGTATACAGTTATATGAAAAAGTTTGTGCACCCCTATTAATCTTAAGCTTAATATCTTATAAAAATTGGTGTTTTTGCAACAGCTATTTCAGTTTGATATATCTAATAACTATTGGACACAGTAATGTTTCTGCCTTGAAATGAAGTTTATTGTACTAACAGAAAATGTGCAATCTGCATCCAAACAAAATTTGACAGGTGCATATGTATGAGCACCTCACCAGAAAAGTGACATTAATATTTAGTAGATCCTCCTTTTGCAAAAATAACAGCCTCTAGTCGCTTCCTGTAGCTTTTAAGGAGTTCCTGGATACTGGATGAAGGTATTTTTGACCATTCCTCTTTAGAAAACAATTCCAGTTCTGTTAAGTTTGATGGTCGTCGAGCATGGACAGCCCTCTTCAAATGATCCCACAGATGTTCAATGATATTCAGGTCTGGGGACTGGGATGGCCATTCCAGAACATTGTAATTGTTCCTCTGCATGAATGCCTGAGTAGATTTGGAGCGGTGTTTTGGATCATTGTCTTGCTGAAAGATCCATCCCCTGCATAACTTCAACTTTGTCACTGATTCTTGAACATTATTGTCAAGAATCTGCTGATACTGAGTGGAATCCATGCGTCCCTCAACTTTAACAAGATTCCCGGTGCCGGCATTGGCCACACAGCCCCAAAGCATGATGGAACCTCCACCAAATTTTACTGTGGGTAGCAAGTGTTTTTCTTGGAATGCTGTGTTTTTTTGACGCCATGCATAACGCCTTTTTGTATGACCAAACAACTCAATCTTGGTTTCATCAGTCCACAGGACCTTCTTCCAAAAAGAAATTGGCTTCTCCAAATGTGCTTTTGCATACCTCAGCCGACTCTGTTTGTGGCGTGCTTGCAGAAATGGCTTCTTTCACATCACTCTCCCATACAGCTTCTCCTTGTGCAAAGTGCGTTGTATAGTTGACCGATGCACAGTGACACCATCTGCAGCAAGCTGATGCTGCAGCTCTCTGGAGGTGGTCTGAGGATTGTCCTTGACTGATCTCACCATTCTTCTTCTCTGCCTTTCTGATGTTTTTCTTGGCCTGCCACTTCTGGCCTTCACAAGAACTGTCCCTGTGTTCTTCCATTTCCTTACTATGTTCTTCACAGTGGAAACTGACAAGTTAAATCTCTGAGACAGCTTTTTGTATCCTTCCCCTGAACAACTATGTTGAATAATCTTTGTTTTTAGATCATTTGACAGCTGTTTTGAGGAGCCCATGATGACACTCTTCAGAGGAGATTCAAACAGGAGAACAACTTGCAAGTGGCCACTTTAAGTAGCTTTTCTCATGATTGCATACACCTGGCTATGAAGTTCAAAGCTCAATGAGGTTACAAAACCAAAAAAAGTGCTTTAGTAAGTCAGTAAAAAGTAGGTAGGAGTATTTAAAACAAGAAAATGATAAGGGTGGCCATACTTATGCACCTGTCAAATTTAGTTTGAATGCAGATTGCACATGTTCTACTAGTACAATAAACCTCATTTCAAGGCAGAAACATTACTGTGTCCAATAGTTATTAGATATATCAAACTGAAATAGCTGTTGCAAAAACACCAATTTTTATAAAACATGAAGCTTAAGATTAATAGGGGTGCCCAAACTTTTTCATATAACTGTATATAAAGTACTGTTTAAAGTACTTTATAAAAATTTTCTCTGCATAACTAATAAATAAAACCAGCAAAGAAAAAAGTCTTTACTATTCACTTTTAACATCAAATAACCTGTTGAATTAATTCTTCAGGTTACTATGGATGCATTAATACCTAATGGTGTGTATGTATATATATTGTGAGGCAGTGAGGGGAGTCATATGAGAGGACCGTTATGTATCCCCTAGAATGCGTATAGAGGTATATTGAACCCGCTGGAGTACATTGTAATCACAGCTATACCTGTGGTTACAGGGCAGAATAAAAGAGAGTATGGATTTGGTCAAACTATCTGACTAAGGCCAGACTCGCACTACCGCAGAATACGGCCGAGTACTAAGCGAGAAAACATCACATAGCACTCGGCCCATTGTTAATCTATGGGGCAGCTCACATCAGCGTTTATTTTCTCAGACATATTCGGCATGCATGTAAAATTGCAGAATGCAATTTAATTAAGATTTAGTAAAGGAGTCATTCATTCATTCAATTAAAGGACTTTATTTTGTGTGTCTATGTTTTCATACAATGTGACTATGGGATTAGTAATGGGGGCATCTTATTGACGCCTCTCCATTACTAACCTCTGGGCTTGATGTCACCTGACAATAGAATGGTGACACCAACCCCCTACAACTGTCACGTTACAGGGCAAGTGGGAAAAGCGAGGCTAAGTGCCAGAATTGGCACATCATAGAGATGCGCTTTTTCTGAGGCGGCTGAGAGCTGATATTTTTAGGATGGGGGGCAGTATCCATGGCCCCTTCCTAGGCTATAAATATCAGCCCGCAGCTGTGTGCATAGTCTTTGCTGGTTATTAATTATAGGGGACCCTATGTCATTTTTTTTAGGGTCCCCAATTATCAGAAGCTAGTGTATCAGAAATCAGATCATACACAAACTGGATGATCAAAAGGAACTTTTGAAAAAAAAAAAGCTAAAATAAAATTACAGCAGATAATTAATAGAAATGCAAGCTCTTGTGGCTTGGCACCTATAAAGTTATGGGAAGACATACCGTATACGGTATTAATGTTAAAATAAAACATGGCTTCAACCAATAGAATTTTAAATTCAAATCTAATAAATATATGTCAGAATCTGTGGGTAATTATATGGAAACTTGGCACAAACAACGTGGATGCAGTGAAAAGTTTAATAAGGTTCAGTACACATAGTAGACGTTTCGGTCACAACGACCTTCATCAATGTACCTAAATAATGTACTGGAGGATATAAGGGTCACCTTAATAGAGCAGTAAGTCTCCGTAATAAATGAGAGTTCTGGCTCAAGAATGTGCCAGGTAAGGATCAAGTTCACGTGATCCAGAACTCTCATTTCCGGCATCTAATGATAGTCTATGGGAAATTTACGCTGCGGGGACTGAGCGTCTCAGCATCGTAAATAGACATGCTGCGGTTGGAAAGACACGTTGCATGTCCGGTTACGCGGGGCTGCTGCGGGAGTCTCCGAACGCATAGTGAAGATGGGATTTCATGAAATCCCATCCACTATACTGTAACATCTGGACACTGCGGGTTCAAACCTGCACCGTTTACTGACTGTAGAAACATACCCTTATATTTATTTGCAAACTGAACCAATATAAATTAACTGTAATACAAAGTGCAAACTTTAATTTTACTGTTTTAGGGGGAAGATAAATCATACTGTATATTGATAATAATAAATATTATTACATTTAGCCACATTAGTTGTTGTGTCTTCCAAAAAATGTCAGTGGTTAGACTAAACGTGCTAGAAAACAAGAGGGAGACTGCTCATAGGGCAACATAGTATCAGAATGAGGGAGGTCAAAAGCAAAACATGTAAAGATAAAGACATATTGAAATGAGAGTAACACCCCTAACTCTCCGATGTTGGTCCACGCACCTTATGCCCCTTCAGAATGTTGTGTTGCAAACACAGCACAAATAGAAGCATGTGAATTATAACGCTGTATAAAGCGGTTTGATTAGTCACTCCACTATATTACATTGCTGAGTTTCTTGATATATATATATCACCCAAAAGTTTTCCAGCAGCAGGTTAATAAACAGGTTGTTTCCCATGCAGCTGCACCTTCTTTTATAACAGAAGCAGATTTAATCTCATCATCAAGAAGAGAGGAAAAAAACTACATTTTAATTATCATCCAATAAATAATTTGTAAATCATCCAAAAAGAGAGGAAAATAACAACGCACCCACCCCCTCATAAAATGAATAAAATTAATAAGTCATTGTGCTGACTAATAGAACAAATTGACCAGAGATAGGAATAGCCAAAAGGTTTTTTTGTCCATGCACAATCCAAAACAAATATTCAGGTAATTCAAAATTATCCAGGATTAGGTAAAAAAAAGTTTTGGGCTCATACCCATCACTGTAAAAAAAAACGGTCCGATATCAGTCCAGAAAAGTGTGACGAGTGTCATGCAAGTGTCATGCTATTTTTCTTGTGAGTGCAATACCATTTTTATCACCTAAAATCCGAATGACATCTGATTTTCATGGGAATGTGATCCAATTGCAATGCAATCTTAACATTAGCTTTTACATAGAGTAATTCTCTATGTCATTTACACACAGTTTGCAAAGGAAATCAAAGTAAATATCCCATGGAAGTTTGGATTTGGGATGATACTCAAAATCAAATTACAGGCTGATCCAACTTCAGTGGAAATGCCTCAAGACAAGGAAATTATGCTTAATAGTGTGCATGTGGTCTCACAATGGATCTGAGGATATCATCCATTTACCTAATGGCAGTCAGGGTACCTCTGGCTAACACATGGAGGCCTGCGCGGCCCTCCAAAGAAATGGTTCCCCACACCATTACTGACCCACTGCCAAACTGGTCATGCTGAAGGATGATGCAGGCAGCAGAATGTTCTCCATGACATCTCACGGCTGTATCACGTCTGTCACATGCTCAGTGTGAACCTGCTCTCATCCGTGAAAAGTACAGGGTGCCAATGTCGTATCTGCCAATTTTGTTCTCTGGCAACAGCCAATCGTCCTGCATGTTGTTGGGCTGTAGGCGCAACACCCACTTGTGGATGTCGGGCTCTCATACCACCCTGATGGAGTCTGTTTCTGACAGTCTGAGCAGACTCATGGATGTTATTGTCCTGCTGGAGGTCATTTTTCAGGGCTCTGGCACTGCTCCTCCTGTTCCTCCTTGCGCAAAGTAGGAGGTAGTAGTCTTGCTGCTGGGTTGTTGCCCTCCTATAGTCCCCTCCCTCCACATCTCCTGGTGTACTGACCTGTCTCCTGGTATCTGCTCTATGCTCTGGACATTGCTGACAGACACAGCTACCCTTCTTGCCACAGCTCGCCATTATGTGCCATCCTGGATAAGCTGCACTACCCGAGCAATCTAGCGGTGGATTGCTACTGTACCTCAAGGGTTGACAGCAATGACAAAATGCAAAAGTGACCAAAACAACAGCCAAAAAGTATGAGAACAGAGAAATCGTCTGTGGTCACCACCTGCTTGAACACTCCTTTAAAGGGGTCTTGCTAATTGCCTATCAATTCTACCTGTTGTCTGTTCCATTTGCACAACAGCAGGAGAAAATGGATAGATACACTGCATATATATATTTCAAAAGAAACATACCATAAAAGAGAATGATAGCATGTGATACAGGAACTCAGGACTCCTACCTTGGCTTTCTCAGGAAATTTCCTTCTTACACTCCCTGACAGAAGTTATGTCGCTTATCCATGTGATGTA
>VIAB01002799.1:15985-38325 GCA_009801035.1 Oophaga pumilio | reverse complement strand
CATCACATGGATAAGCGACATAACTTCTGTCAGGGACTGTAGGCCGGGGTCCCACTTGCAACTGCAATGCGAGAAACTCACGCGAGTCTCTCACCTCAATACCCGAGTCTCTCGCCTCAATACATGCAGCCGCACACTCCGGTCCCGAGTGCCGACGGCAGTGCTGGGTATTGATGCGAGAGTGCACCACATAATAAAATGAATGGTGTCATTCAAAACTTGTTCCCCCAAAAGCAAGCTCTTATACAGCTATTTTGATGGAAAAACAAAAACAGTTATGGCTCTTGGAAGAGGGGGAAGAAAAAATGAAAACGAATAAACTAATAATAGCCACGGCGTGAAGGAGTCAAAGAAAAAAGGTTGTCCATTTACACTTCATTGTCAACCTATTGATTGAAAACACCAGATTCTAATTTCAGCTTCAAATTTTAAGCTACTCCTGATGGTTCACATAGTTTTTCCACTTACAGACACGTGTTACTGGATCATTATCCTCATTTAAAAAATTAAAAAGTCTAATATTTTTTACAATTTGTTTTAAGGAATTGTATTAAAATCTGATGTAGTTTTACATCACATTTATATAGAAATAAGAAAACTCTGGATGGTTCACAAACTTTCAAGGTCCACTGTAGTTTATCCCTTCATTTGTATAACTTTCATATTTCAGTTTTATTTGTTTCTCTGTTTTCCCCCTTATAACATAATGGATTTCTGATCAGTATTAGTCAAATTGCCACAGCTTTGAATTATATCCCACATTAGCCACTGGCGTCTTCACATCAGTAAACAATAGTTCAGTCCAGGGTTCCTCAACATACAAACTATTAATTTGATTAATGTTTTTCCTTTGCTATGCTTTAGTTACTTCGATTATCAGAGTACTAATACACCTTACTAGCCTAGACCACAAATTCTCTGAGAGTTTATTTATTTTTCTGTTACATCTGACTGCTATGGTTATCCCACTACCGGGCGATTGTGTCTCGGTTCTAACATTTCCCTACAAGCACACTACTACTATCACTAATCAGATTTCCTTAAGAACCCTACTGTTTCAGTCATTACTTTTTAGATTTTGTTGAATACATACCACAAGCATTTTTGTTAAAGACATACCAAGATTTCTCTCTTTCCATCACTTATAATTTTAAATCTGCAAACACCCTATTAAACATCATGGAGCCTGGCAGCAACCTGTGTAACCCTGCTACATTCATTTACTAGTCATAGAAATCTGGCCAGAAGTGGTCTTCATTGAAGAATTTTGGCCAAATCCATACCTTGGACGTGGAAATATAGCCAAGTCAACTATGCTCGAAAACATAGGATCTGGGGTATAGAAAAATGACAGCAGGTGCTTTGAACTGATAAGTCAAAATGTTAAATATTTAGCTGTAACAGAACATACAGTCAGGGCCAGAAATATTTGGACAGTGACACAATTTTCACGAGTTGGGCTCTGCATGCCACCACATTGGATTTGAAATGAAACCTCTACAACAGAATTCAAGTGCAGATTGTAACGTTTAATTTGAAGGGTTGAACAAAAATATGTGTTAGAAAATGTAGGAATTGTACACATTTCTTTACAAACACTCCACATTTTAGGAGGTCAAAAGTAATTGGACAAATAAACATAACCCAAACAAAATATTTTTATTTTCAAAATTTTGTGGCGAATCCTTTGGAGGCAATCACTGCCTTAAGTCTGGAACCCATGGACATCACCAAACGCTGGGTTTCCTCCTTCTTAATGCTTTGCCAGGCCTTTACAGCCGCAGCCTTCAGGTCTTGCTTGTTTGTGGGTCTTTCCCTCTTAAGTCTGGATTTGAGCAAGTGAAATGCATGCTCAATTGGGTTAAGATCTGGTGATTGACTTGGTCATTGAAGAATGTTCCACTTTTTTGCACTCATGAACTCCTGTGTAGCTTTGGCTGTATGCTTGGGGTCATTATCCATCTGTACTATGAAGCGCCGTCCAATCAAGTTTGCAGCATTTGGCTGAATCTGGGCTGAAAGTATATCCCGGTACACTTCAGAATTCATCCGGCTACTCTTGTCTGCTGTTATGTCATCAATAAACACAAGTGACCCAATGCCATTGAAAGCCATGCATGGCCATGCCATCACGTTGCCTCCACCATGTTTTACAGAGGATGTGGTGTGCCTTGGATCATGTGCCATTCCCTTTCTTCTCCAAACTTTTGGCTTCCCATCATTCTGGTACAGGTTGATCTTTGTCTCATCTGTCCATAGAATACTTTTCCAGAACTGAGCTGGCTTCTGGAGGTGTTTTTCAGCAAATTTAACTCTGGCCTGTCTATTTTTGGAATTGATGAATGGTTTGCATCTAGATGTGAACCCTTTGTATTTACTTTCATGGAGTCTTCTCTTTACTGTTGACTTAGAGACAGATACACCTACTTCACTGAGAGTGTTCTGGACTTCAGTTGATGTTGTGAACGGGTTCTTCTTCACCAAAGAAAGTATGCGGCGATCATCCACCACTGTTGTCTTCCGTGGGCTCCCAGGTCTTTTTGGATTGATGAGTTCACCAGTGCTTTCTTTCTTTCTCAGGATGTACCAAATTGTAGATTTTGCCACTTCTAATGTTGTAGCAATTTCTTGGATGGGTTTTTTTCTGTTCTTGCAGCTTAAGGATGGCTTGTTTCACCTGCATGGAGAGCTCCTGTGACCACATGTTTCCTTCACAGCAAAACCTTCCAAATGCAAACACCACACCTCAAATCAACTCCGGCCCTTTCATCTGCTTAATTGAGAATGACATAACAAAGGGATTGCCCACACCTGTCCATGAAATAGCCTTGGAGTCATTTGTCCAATTACTTTTGGTCCCTTTAAAAACAGGGTGGCACATGTTAAGGAGCTGAAACTCCTAAACCCTTCATCCAATTTTAATGTGGATACCCTCAAATGAAAGCTGAAAGTCTGAACTTCAACTGCATCTGATTTGTTTTGTTTCAAATTCATTGTGGTAATGTCTAGAACCAAAATTAGATAAATGTTGTCTCTGTCCAAATATTTATGGACCTAACTGTAGTTTGTTTACTGAAAGGCTGGGGAGAGAGTGATACAATAATGAGTGTATTCAGGCAACTTAAGCATGGTGGATGTTCCTTGCAAGTTTGGAGAGTACATTTCAGCAAATGGAGTTGGGGATTTGGTCAGGATTAATGGTATCCTCAATGCTGAGAAATACAGGCAGCTACTTATCCACCATATAATACTATCAGGGAGGCTTCTGATTGGTTTCAAATTTATTTTTACCTAGGAGAATTGATGCTTTGATTCTGTTTTGAAGGGTGGTCTTACCAAAATTTGATTTGCTTCAGATTTCTCTTTTGTTTATTCACTTTGTTAATTAATAAAAACTAGAAGTGTTAATAGTTTATTTTGATGCATTTTTACTTTGCAGCATGTTTACTTCACCTGCATAAAACTTTTGAACAGTACTGTACAGTGAGGAAAATAAGTATTTAATACAATGACAATTTTGCAAGTTTTCCCACCTACAAAGAATGGAGAGGTCTGTAATTTTTATTGTAGGTGGACTTCAAGTGTGAGAGAGGCAGAATCTAAAAATTAAAATCATCACCTACCAGCCAGCAAGAATTCTGCCTCTCACAGACCTGTTAGTTTTTCTTTAAGAAGTTCTCCTACTCTGCACTCATTACCTGTATTAATTGCACCTGTCTGTTTGAATTTGTTACCTGTATAAAAGACACCAGTCCACACACTCAATCACAATCAATCACACTCCAACCTCTCTCCACCACAACCAAGACCAAAGAAATGTCTAAGGACACCAAGGACAACATTGTATACATGCACCAGCTGGGATGGGCTACAGGACAATAGGCAAGCAGCTTGGTGAGAAGGTAACAACTCTTGGTGTAATTATTAGAAAATGGAAGAAACACAAGATGGCTGTCCATCTTCCTCGGTCTGGGGCTCCATGCAAGATCTTGCCTCGTGTGGTAAGGATGATTCTGAGAAAAGTCAGGAATCAGCCCAGAATTACATGGGAGGACCTGGTCAATGACCTGAAGAGAGCTGGGACAACAGTCTCAAACATTACCATTAGTAACACACTAAGCCGTCATTTATTAAAGTCATGCAGGGCATACAGGATCCCCTTGCTCACAGCAGAACATGTCCATGCCCATTTGAAGTTTGCCATTGACCATCTGGATGATCCAGATGAGGCATGGGAGAAAGTGATGTGGTCAGATGAGACCAAAATAGAACTTTTTGGTATCAACTCCACTCACCATGTTTGGAGGAAGAAGGATGAGTACAACCCCAAAAACACCGTCATACTTTTTGGTGCTTTCCTGCAGAGGGGACAAGATGACTGCACTGTATTGAAGGGAGGATGGATGGAGTCATGTATCGCAAGATTTTGTCCAACAACCTCCTTCCCTCAGTAAGCGCATTGAAGATGGGTCGTGGCGGGGTCTTCCAGCAATGAGCCAAAACACACAGCCAGGGCAACTAAGGAGTGACTCCTTAACCCCTTTCCGACACTGGGCGTAATAGTATGTCTATGTCAGGCTCCAGAAACCCGAACCTTTCCAGGCACATGAGCACATGACAGCTACTCTATTCAGCTGACATGTACCCACAACAGTCACAGGTGGAATTGCGTTCCACCCGTGGCTGTTAACCAGTTAAATGCCGCTGTCAATCTCTGATAGCAGCATTTAACTCACGCTTACCGGAAGCGCATAACTAATCCCACCCATCGGTGACCCCGTCACATGATCGTGGGTCAACAATGGGTCGGCATGACAACCAGAGGTTTACAGCAAACCTCTATGGTTGTCATATCCAGATTGCTATGAGCGCCACCTCTTGGTCAGTGCTTATAGCAAATGAACGTTTCTGCTACACACAGGCGATCTGATCATTGTCTGTTTGTGCAGAGGCGACCAGAATACTGCAGATTCTAGTCTCCCATGGAGACTATTGATGAAAAAAGTAAAAAAAAATCTTTTTAAAAATATTAAAAAATTAAAAAATATAAAAGTTCAAATCACCCCCCTTTCGCCCTATATATTCAAAATAAAACAAAAAAAAATCAAATATATTAAGGGGTTAAGAAACATTTCAAGGTCCTGGAGTGGCATAGCCAGTCTCCAGACCTGAACCCAATAGAAAATCTTTGAAGGGAGCTGAAATTCAATGTTGATCAGCGACAGCCCCGAACCCTGAAAAATCTAGAGAAGAGCTGTATGGAGGAGTGGGCCAAAATCCCTGCTGCAGTGCGTGCAAACTTGGTCAAGAACTACAGGAAACGTCTGACCTCTGTAATTGTAAACAAAAGTTTTTGTACCAAATATTAAGTTATGTTTTTCTATTATATCAAATACTTATTTCATGCAATAAAATGCAAATTAATTATTAAAAATCATATGATGTGATTTTCTGGATTTTTTTTTTAGATTCTATCTCTCACAAGTTGAAGTGCAGCTACGGAAAAAACCACAGGCGACTCCATTCTTACACTTGCAAAATCGGCAGTGTATCAAATACTTATTTTCCCCACTGTATGTCTTAAATTGCACCACTAATTTATGACCTTGAGTCTTTTTTTTCCTGTTTTATGATCAGTGTATTAATATCTGATAAAGTTATGACATGTCCACAGGATATGATATAAATGTACAGTACATGCGGGTCTCACCAATGGGACCCAAATCTATCTTGAGAATGGGGCAGCGACACTCATCACTGTCATTTGTATGGGATTTCCAACCATCCCTCCGCTGACAGCAAAATTTGACAGGGTCTGACTGGTGAGGTCAACATAAAGGGAATACCCTTTTAATTATGTACTTGTAAAATACAAATACAGTGATTTCATTTTTCTTTTTTACAATTTGCTTTTAATTCAGGATTATATCTGTGGAGCTACCTGAAGAAGCTAAGAAGTTTGGAATTCAATTTAGGTGGTGGCAGCCTTACCACTCTGGACAAGGAGAAGATGTTTGGGCTATTGATGAGATCATCATGACATCTGTGCTATTTAACAGCATTAGCCTGGACTTCACCAATCTAGTGGATGTTACTCAGTCTCTTGGGTTTTATTTGGGTAATGTTCAGCCATATTGTGGACATGACTGGACTCTATGGTGAGAATTTTATTGAAGGAACTCTTAAATTGTTTTTCATTACCTGATTGTCATTATTAGTCAATGCTTTTTGCTCACTGATCAGTTAACACCAGAAATGCACTTTGACCAGAGTTCAGTATAATGCAAACACATGCTATAAATCCTTATATATTCCACTGTTCATTTCACATGCTTCTATTGTTATCAGACAGAAGAAAGTGGTGAGTTAGAAAAGTATTCAGATTTTTATGAACATGGGAAAAAAACATTACTTTTGATGATAGTATAAATACATTGTATATATGTAACAGTTATAGAGAGCTGCTAACTTTCACAATGTCTACAATCAAAAGAAATATATGCGTTCATTATTTATTTTTGCAGCTAGGAATATTGTACAGATAACTGTGATTATCCCTACAGTTCAAAGAAAATGTTAAAATTTGCATGATGTGCAATCATAGAATCATAGAATCATAGAATGGTAGAGTTGGAAGGGACCTCCTGGGTCATCTGGTCCAACCCCCTGCTCAAAGCAGGATTCACTAAATCATCCCGGACAGATGTCTGTCCAGCCTCTGTTTGAAGACTTCCATTGAAGGAGAACTCACCACCTCTCGAGGCATCCTGTTCCACTCATTGATCACTCTAACTGTCAAAAAGTTTTTTCTAATGTCTAATCTGTGTCTCCTCCCATCCAGTTTCATCCCATTGCTTCTAGTCTTTCCGTGTGCAAATGAGAATAAAGATAATCCTTCTAAAATGTGACAGCCCTTGAGATATTTGTAGACAGCTATTAAATCACCTCTCAGTCTTCTTTTTTGCAAGCTAAACATTCCCAAATCCTGTAACCGTTCCTCATAGGACATGGTTTGCAGACCGAACACCATTCTGGTCGCTCTTCTCTGAACTTGCTCCAGTTTGTTGATGTCTTTTTTAAAATGTGGTGCCCAAAACTGGACACAGTATTCCAGATGAGGTCTGACCAAAGAGGAGTAGAGGGCAATAATGACTTCACATGATCTAGACTGTATGCTTCTGTTCATACATCCCAGAATTGTATTTGCCTTTTTTGCTGCTGCATCACACTGTTGACTGATGTTCAGTCTGTGATCTATTAGTATACCCAAGTCTTTTTCACATGTGCTGTTGCTTAGCCTTATTCCTCCCATTCTGTATACACTTTTTTCATTTTTATTTCCCAGATGAAGTGCTTTGCATTTTTCCCTGTTAAAAACCATTCTGTTAGTTGCTGCCCACTGCTCCAGTTTATTTATATCTTTTTGAATCCTTTCTCTCTCTTCTTTAGTATTAGCTATCCCTCCTAGCTTTGTGTCATCAGCAAATTTTTTCATTGGGACTGTGGCACCTCCTTAAAGTGAACTGGTTATGTTGTATATGCAGCCTAAACTGTGGATATCATGTTATAAAGAAGAACATGTTGAGCAGAATGATAACTAGTTTTATTGAAAAAGATTCAGTATAACTTGTATTTTATTCATTGAAATCCCTGAAGTTTGTATGGATATCATTCCAGTGGGTGGTTCTACTCACTGATTGACATCTATCTCTGCATGCATAGTCATGAAGAGAAAACTCAGTCACTGAATAGGACCGCCCACTGGACTGATATTCATACAAACTTCAGGGATTTCAGTTATTTATATGCATGTTTTACTGATTCTTTTCCCAGAAAAATGAACATCAATTTTATCAGATCCTTCTGCTCTGCACAATCATAACTGCAGATCAGATACCTTCTTCAACCTTTAAAGCAGGGGTAGGGAACCTCAGGCACCCGGGCAATTTACGGCCCTCGATGACCCCTGGGCAGATTCTCAGGGACCGCATTCTTGGGCAGGGAGCTCTATTTTGATTGCTAACAGCTCATTAATTTCTTCTTCCTCTGTTAGCACACACACGCAGCGTTCACTAATGAACGCTGAAGGGCATGCAGTGAAAGATTACATCCTGACACCAGTGCCAGAGTCAGGATGTACTTTGTGGATGGAGTTTGTACGGCCCCCGAAGGATGGTATAAATATCCAAATGGCCCTTGGCAAAAAAAGATTCCCCACCTCTGCTTTAAAAGGGAATTTGACAGCTGATTCATGCTGCCCAAACCACAGGCAGCATGAATCCAAGTCTAGCTCCATCATTTGAGGCTGGTATATTTGACTCTGAAACTTTGCAGTGTTTTAAAGAAAACATGTATTTAAAAACTGGCTGGTGATCATACCACTTGGCTGATTAGTTCAAGAGGCTTGTCTCTAGCTTCCTCTTCCAACCCGCTCTCTTTGAGCAACAGACATATCCCTGCATGTGTGTAAAATGGGAGACCTGTTGCTTAAAGGGGAGTAGGGCAAGGATAAACTGCTGGGGTTTGGCTTCTTGGACTAGACATCTGAGCGGCATATTCCCCAGCTGGATTTTAAATATATGTTTCCTCGGAAACTACTTAGCATTTCAGAGTAAAACATTCCCGACTGAAATGGCAGAGGCAGTGTGCGATTCATGATGCCCACGGTTCAGGCAGCACAATCAGCTGTGAGATTCACTTTAAATAAAGAGGCTATGTACCCTATGCAACCATATGGATGCCACTTGTCTAAGCCTGGCACTAAATGTGTTTGGACACATGTAATCTACACAAAAACATTTGAACATTTCCCACCATGTGCGATGATGTACACTTGAGGAAATCATAAATTAGCATATAGTAAAAAAAACAACTCTTTAAATGTTTTTTTTAATCCAATATTTACTTCAGGTCTCATTGACCTATAATAATTAATCATTTACAGTAGATAAAACTTACTATTCATATATTGAAAAGTTTTACAGTTTTATAATTTAATATCATTTTTGTTTTTGTGATCTATGCTTGCAGTTATTGAATTAAGAACCTGATTACACAAGTACATGATTCATTATTCATTTAGAATTCTCAATTCTTAAAGGTCATGCATTTGTGTAATCATCAAACATAAAATATTATCTTCCTCTGAAAATGAACAATAGATCTTATCATTTGCTGACTGCAAAAAAAGATTCTGTAAAAGTGAGTAGAACTGATACTCATATATGCGGCAAAATTAGTTGTATTTTAATAAGTGACTAACAGTTGGAGTCCTCTCTGAGATGTAAATAGCATTTTAAAGAAATTCAATAACAACAACATACAGTTATCGTCGGAAATTACAATCTTCTTGTCACAATTACAGAAGTACTATTATTGAAACAATCAAACATTCAGCTGTATCTAAGAAACATTCAAGACCATTAAATTATTTCATTATAATGCATAATGACCTATAGCACATATAATCAGGGCTATTGTAACACACCTTAGGAAGCCAAAATAATAGTCATATCCCATAGGATCCTAGAGCAGCAGCAGCGCAGTTTTATCGCCTAGCACATTACAGCAATCTGATTCCACTTTGTGATCATCTACCCATCTGAAGGGGGCCGGCTGTGCATTCCGCAGAGAATATGCTCTACCAGTGATAATGAGCAGTGAGAATTTCCCTTGTCCTTGTTAAAGTGGATAATACTGCTTCTATAGCTTCGTTAACGTGAATCAACATGATTTGCACCACAGTGCTTACATTTTTTTGATCAACATATCAAAATGGAATAAAGAAAAATGCCTTGCTTTGTGCTTTACTTAATTATATTACTCTATAGTATATTCAGTCATGGCCGAAAGTGTTGGCATCTTTGATATTGTTACAGACAATGAAGTATTTCTCCCGGAAACCTATTGCAGTTACACATGTTTTGTTATACACATGTTTTGTGTATTGGAACAAAACAAAAAAACAGGAAAAAACGCAAATTGGACATCATTTTATTCAAAGCCCCCATAATTGTCTGGAAAAAATTGTTGAGACCTTTCCAGAATTGTGGGTAAACAAGTTTGTTTCAAGCATGTGATGCTTGTTTAAACTCACCTGTGGCAAGTAACAGGTGTGGGCAATATAAAAATGTCTGTGCACGAAATACAAAAAGAGGAGTGGAGAATTGTCTGAGTACTTGAGAACCAAAATTCTTAAAAAATATCAACAATCTCATGGTTATAAGTACATCTCCAGAGATCTTGATGTTCCTTTGTACATTGTGCGTAACATAAACGAGAAATTTACAACCCATGACACTGTAACTAATCTCCCTGGACATGGATGGTAGAGAAAAATTGACGAAAGGTTGCAGCACAGAATAGGGCAGATGGTGGATAAGCAGCCCCAATCAAGTTCCAAAGAAATTCAAGCTGTCCTGCAGGCTCAGGGTGCATCAGTGTCAGCGTCGACATTTGAGTGAAATGAAACGCTATGGCAGGAGGACCCCACTGCTGGCAAAGAGATATAAAAAATCTAGACTGCAGTTGCCAAAATGTTTGTGAGTAAGCCAAAATCCTTCTGGGAAAGTGTCTTGTAGACAGAAGAGATCAAGATAGAGCTTTTTGGTAAAGCACATAATTCTACTGTTTACCGAAAACGGAATGAGGCCTACGAAGAAAGGAACACAGTACCTACAGTCAAATAACGTGGAGGTTAAAAGATGTTTTGGGGTTGTTTGACTGCCTTTGGCACTAGGGGGTTTAACTGTGTGCAAGGCATAATGAGATCTGAAGATTACCAAAGGATTTTGTGTCACAATGTAGTGCCCAGTGTCAGAAAGCTGCATTTGCCTCATAGGTCATGGGTGTTCCAGTAGGACAATGACACCAAATATACTTGATAAATCACCCAGAAATGGATGGAAACAAAGCAATGGAGAGTTCTTAAGTGGACACCAATGAATCTGGATCTAAATCCCATTGAATACATGTGGAGATATCTTAAAATTGCTGTTGGGAGAAGGCACCTTTCAAATATGAGAGACCTGGAGCAGTTTGCAAAAGAAGAGTTGTCCAAAATTCCAGATGAGCGGTGTAAGATGCTTTTAATGGATATAGGAAGCAATTGATTAGTTATTTATTCTAAAGGATGTGCAACCAGATGTTAAGTTGAGAGTGGCAACAATTTTGTTAGGCTCATTTTTGAGGCTTTGTTTGAAATTATGTCCAATTTACCTCTATTTTTCGTGTTGTTCCTATACACACAAAGGAGATAAACATGTGTATAACAAAACATGTGTAATTGCTATAATTTTCTGGGAGAAATATTTCATTTTCTGGAACAATTTCAAGGTTGCCAATACTTTCGGCCATGACTGTATGTTTTCAATGTTTGATTGAGCTTTCTTTCCTGAAATACAGGTTGAATCTCAAATAAGAAGCTTCATATGTATGTATGTATGTGTGTATGTATGTGTGTCGGTGCATGCACAGATTGAGATCTAAGCTCAATGAGCTGGAATCTCAATCTGCGCATGTTCCTCCTCCGACGGCATTTTCCTGAAGCACACCACCGGGAGATCAATTTATAGATCAGGGCTCAACTCCTACCTTTGCACCTCTGACATTTTCGTAAAGCCCACTACCAGGAGATCAATGGCTGCTGCCTCGCACCATTGAGACACCCCCTCCTCCCAGCTCAGGGCCCAAAGCACTGCCCCACTCCTGCCGCTGCTGGCTTCCCGCAGCGTGAACCCTGCCATCTGTGACCTCACTCCACTGCCACCTTTCCACCCTCACCCCGGTAATCTAAATTCAGATTATGTAATGATTGGAAGTGGAGGCAGAGATGGTGAAGTTTACATTCATCTTTTATTTTTGAAGTGGAACCTCGGGACCACAGTCCGGAGGGCTCCAAAGGGGACGTAACTAGTGAGCCCCGGGTACTCGTAGTAAAGCCCCCTCGAACAGGACCAGAATGGAATACCCGGAGGACACAGGTGCTACCTCCAGTTAGACCTCGGACACGTGGCAGCTGTCCCAGCGGAACCAAAAGGGGTAACAGATATATTAGAAGAGACTGTGGAGAGGTAGACACAGGTGAGGAAGGTCCTGGTTCTGGGTAGATGGTAGCAGGCTGACTCCAGTAACCTTGTCACAGTCCACGGATTCGGATGGCTGATAGCGGAACGGGATGACACTTGCACAAGTGATTGCAGAGGTTGCAATCTTGCACAAGGTACAGAATACCGATACTCTGTGGAGATAAATAGTATGAGCATTTGCACAGAGACTGCTAACGCAGCACAGACAGATCAGAGACAGAACCGGATGAAGCAATGGTAGATACTCGTTGCTCCAGCACTCCCCCTATGGCGGAGTGGCCAGATATAGAAATTAGTGTGCTGCCATTGGTTAATTGACATTTTCAAAAAATGCGCGCTGTCCCTTTAAGAGTCAAGAGGAAGGCGCTCTCGCGTCCTAAGCATTCTCCCTGGAGGCCTGCTGGCAGCGTGCCAGGAACTGGGGGAGGGAGCAGGACGCTGAGAAGCAGAGAGAGCACGAGACTCCAGACAGTGCACACGCTGCTGCATAGGGACAGCTTGAAGAGCAGGAGGTGAGTGAACAGGACGGAGTGCAGAGCCAGTACGGGGACCAGGTATAACAGATTATATGACGGACACCAATTTCACATTCAAATTTTTTTTCCTATTTTTCTCCTCCAGATTTGGGGTCCATCTTATGGTCTGAAAAATATGGTACTCTTATACAACCCCAATTCCATACCAGTTGGAATGCTATGTGTATAAAGAAAACAAGAGGGCAATGATTCGGAATTCTCTAATAGCCATATTTTATTCACAAAAGACCATAGAACACACATTAGAAGTTGAAAATTATACATTTTTCAATTTCATTTGAAAATATTAGCTCATTTAGAAATTGCTGGCAGCAACTCATATCCAAAAAGTTTGGACAAGGTTAACAAAATGCTGGAAAAGTTAGTTGTATTAATAAATAACAGCTGAAGAGTTAGTTTCCAAATAAGTCAAATGATTGTGTAAAAAGAGCCTGTTAGAGAGGTAAAGTCTCTCAGAAGCAAAGATGGTCAGTAGTTCACTAATCTGAACAGCTGAATCTAAAAATTGTGGAACAATTTAAAAGCAATGTTCTTCATTGTAAAATTGTAAAGACATTGAATAACCCACCATCTAAAAAATAGTACATGATATCATGAAAAAATTCAGAGATTCTGGAGACATTAATGTGCAGAAGAGACAGAGCCCACAGTAAAAATTGGATGCTTGTGATTTACAGGCCCTCAAGTCAGAACAGCATTAAAAGCATTCATGATTCAGGTGTGCAAACCAGTGCATGGACTCAGGGATATTTCCAGAAATCATTGTCTATGAATACAGTTTGCAGTGCCATCCACAAATGCAAGTTAAAGCTCTATCACACATAGCAGCCATATATGTATGAACACAATCAAGAAACGCTGCCGTCTTCTCCAGGCCAATGCTTATTTATAATGTACTGTGGCAAAATCGAAAACTTTTCTGCAGTCAGATTAATTCAAATTTGAAATTCTTAATGGAAACCATGGAGTCTGTGTCCGGCGGACTCAAGATAAGAGTGACCACCTAGCTTTTTATCAGCACACAGTTCAAAAGTATGCATTTCTGATGGTATGGGGTTGCTTTAGTGCCTATGGTATGGACAACTTACACATCTTGAAAGGCGCTGTCAATGGTGAGCACTATATAAAGGTTGATCCAGTCAGCGTCTATTTCATAGAAAGCCTTGAATATTTCAGCAAAACAATGCTAAACCACATATTGCATCCATCATAACATCATGGCTTCATAGAAGAAGAGTTTTGGTGATGAACTGCCACCTGCAGATAACAACATTCACAAAGAGAAAACATTTGGCACATTATGAATTGAAAATTCTAGCAAAGAAGACCCAGGACTATTGAACAGCTAGAATCCTACATCAGAGAAGAATAGGACAACATTGCCATCCCAAAACTCCAGCAATTGGTTTCCTCACTTCCTAGATATCTACACAGACTGTTGTAAAAAGAAGACGGGATTCTACAGAGTAGAAGATATGGCCCTGTCACAACTTATTTTAAATACATTGCTGCAATCAATTTCTAAATTAATTAATTTTTTCAAATGAAATATAAAAATGTCTAACTTTTTATTTCTGATCTATGTTCTGCTGTGAATAAAATATTGCTATAAAACATTTCCAAATCATTGCATTTTTTATTTTTTTACTTTTTGCTCAGCTTCTCAACTTTTTTAAATTGGAATATATACAATTTGTGATATTTCTAGCAATTTTAAGTCAGAATTTTGTGGTAAACTGATAAAATACTGCAAAAAAAGTTTATTTTTTAAAAGAAGCGTTAATTGATAATTTTTATCAATTAATAAAATGCAAATTGAATGAACAAAAGGGAAATCAATATTCGGTTGGACCACCCTTTACCTTCAAAATGGCATCAGTTGTTTTAGGCATATTGCAAACTCAGGAATATAATCAGGTGTATGAGTAATCAATTATACCAAACAGATGATTATAATCATAACACACAATCATTAACTTGCTGTATAGGAGGCTGAAAATTGGTTGAGGAACAGCCTGTCTCTGCTTCCATGGTGATATGGGGAGGACAGTCTAATATTACAGTCATATTCCATGGCAAGACTGAACACAGAAGAAAGTTACATGGCAGTTAGTTGTTCTGCATCAAGAAGGTCTTTCCCTGGCAACCTGCAAAGCAACCAGCTCAGAACTGGCTGTAATCAGTGTTACCCAGCTATACCCATCTACCGTTCGGTGAAGTCTAGCCAGAAGTAGTCTACATGGAATAATTGGATGTAGAAATGCATATGTTTAAAATAGAAGCAAGACCAATAGACTCAGCTATGCACAAAATCATAAAACCTATGGTGCAAAATAATGACAGCAGGTGCTCTGGGCTGATGAGTCAAAATTTGATATATTTGGATTTAAAAAAGAGCATTACAATATTGCAGTAAAGCATGGTGGAGGGTCCTTACAGATTTAGGGCTGCATTTGAGTAAAAATGGAGTTGTGGATTTAGTCAGGATTAATGGTATCCTCAAGGCTGAAGAATATAGGCAGATACTTATCCATCATGCAATACCATCACGGAAGCATCTGATTGGCTTCAATTTTTTTATGAAGCAGAATGACCTGAAACATACAGCCAGTGCTATTAAGAACTAGATTCTGGGAGTGGTACTATCAATGCACAGAGCCCTGATGTCCACATCCTCTAGTCTGTCTGGGATTGCATGAAAAGACACTTTGTGCAGGTCATACTCAATAAAAGATCTATGATTGGTTCTCCAAGATTTTGTGTCAATGTACCTAGAAGAATTGGTGATGTTTTGCAGGCAATGGGTGGTCATACTAAATATTGATTTGATCTAGATTCCCCTTTTGTTCATTCACTTTGCATTTTGTTAATTGATAAACACAAACTGTTAACACTTCTATTTTTATAGCATTCTTATTCTGCAGCATTTTTCCACACCTGCTTAAAAATGTTGCACAGTACTGTAAATATGAGGTATTCCAGGAAAGAAAGCTCATTGGAACATTAAAAACATACATAAATCTGGAGTAGTATAATATTTCATGTTTATTCATGACTTAAAATGTATTAATTATATCTATGACTTTGCTTTCGTATTTGGATTTTATCAAGATCTTGTTCTTCAATTGTGGCTGGTAGTTCCATTTGCACTACTCTTCTCCAGCTGCTTGACCATTCATCTATCAACCATGTTTTACAGAGGATGTGGTGTGCTTCGGATCATGAGCCGTTCCAAGCCTTCTCCATACTTTCTTCTTTCCATTATTCTGCCACAAGTTGATCTTAATTTCTTCTGTCAAAGAATTATTTTCCAGAACTGGGCTGGCTTCTTTAGATGTTATTTGGCAAAGTCAAATCTGACATTTCTATTTTTAAGGCTGATTAATGGTTTGCACTTGGTGATGAACACACTATATTTGCTGTCATGAAGTCTTATCCTTGTGGTAGACTTAAATACTGAGACACCTACTTCCTGGAGAGTGTTCTTCACTTGGCTAGATGTTGTGAAGGGGTTTTCTCTTCACTGTGGATGTCCAGGCCTTTTTAAGTTCCAAAGCTCACCAGTGTGCTCTTTTTTTGCTAAATGTACCTAACTGTTGATTTGGCCACTCCTAAAATCTTTGCTGTCTGATAGATATCTTGTTTTTTTCAGCCTAATGATGGTCTGTTTCTCTTTCATTGAGAGATCCTTTGACCGCATGTTGTGGGCTCACAGCTACAGGAAAATGCCACATCAGAAATCGGCTCCATACCTTTTATGTACTTAACTGATGATGGATTAACAAGTGAATAGCTAATGCAGTCCATTAAAGAAGTTTTGAGATAATTAATTTTAGCCCCTCTAAAAAGAGGCAGATACATATTAAAGAGTTGTAATTCCTAAACCCTTGCACCAATTAGGATGTGAATACCCTCAAATTAAAGCTGAGGGTCTGCACTTTTAGCCCATTTTGATTATATAACTGTTTCTTCAATATGTTTTGGTAAACAGTTAAAATGACAAAACTTATGTCACTGTCAAAATATATATGGACCTACTGTAACTGTAGATTAATAGATACATTCATGATACACAAAGCTGCACAAGTCCAAATTGTGGATTGCAAGACCCAAACTTTCAACCGTCAAACAAACATAAATCCTTATCCACTAAGGAGACAGCACTCCGTAGCAGCTTTAAGTTTAAAAAATGACTTTTATTCAGCCATGTAAGATGTGACCTTTTGATGTGTTCTGTACAAAGGCTTTCTCAAGCTAGACAGATAGACATATTAACTGCATGGACAAATTAACATCCTATCTCTGTGTATTTGTTGAAAACTTTGTTTTAATTCATTCTTAATAAAGTATGTACATGTCCTACTTTGGGTGCAGGTTTTTGATGTCAGCTCAAGAGCTGAGTTTGCTCCATACATAACAGGTGACAGCTGTGTTATACATCTGGCATCTGCTTCTAATATTAACAAATGAAGCTAGCTTCAATCACTGCTTTTTAGCCATTTCGATACTGCTGTCAATCTCTGTCATTGCCATTTTAATGGTTCTGATATGTATACACTAATGTTTTGGTGCACATCCACACCCTCTCCACGACATTCTCGTAGGGTGATAATAGGCTACCATGTCTGCCAAGACCCTAAGCTAGGCACCCGTTGCAACTATTTTTGTACTCCCATGAGTACACATGAGATCATCATTTTTAGTGGCATTTTAAGTCATAAACCTTGTTCAATTGCAAATTAGTTTAAAAAATAACTTTTGTATTTTATCCTTTCCAGAGTTTTGAAAATGTTGAGTAGAAATATCTAATAAGTGCTGTGTTCTTAAAAGTTTTACAGGAGACTCTAAACAATCCACTAGTACACGTTATGTGGAGACACAGTCCATGCAGATTGGAGCATCTTATATGATACAGTTTAACTTGGTAATGGGATGTGGTGAGCAGTTCACTCCACATATGGACAATCAAGTGAAGTTGGAGTACTCAACCAACCATGGTCTCACATGGCACCTTGTGCAAGAGGTAAGATTAGGCTCCTGAGAAAATATACTAAACAGTAGGCTATTGAAAAGATTGATATACATCTTTCTAACTAAAAGCTACTATTATTTTATTAAATGATGACTGTCATTTCAACAGACTTTGAATAATAAATCTAGTACAGGAGAATATGTCACTTTATAATATAACTTTTCTGTAGAAATTTGGATCTTTTTCCACTATGAACAACTTATTCCCCTCCCCCTGAATGCACCATCTACTCTGCAGAACCCCTACCCACAGCCCAAACCCATTTTAATCAAAGCAATGCAGCCTGTCAGCACATTGAGGTGTCCAGTCAGTGTCAGACTGGGGTAAATAGAGTCCAACAATGGAATTTATTTTAGGAGCTCACCAAACAGGTACATGGTGATATTACCAGTTCAAATTCAGGCTTAATGCACATAAATTTAACACAGAAAAATGGAGCATATATACCATAATACTAGAGTCCATAGATATCAATATAAGATATAATTTTAATGGTACAAATGTTAAAAGCCAGACAACAATCACAAATATTACAGTAAATCATAAATACAGTGCTATTTGGTCAGGCACCAGGGCCCCCGAGGAAGCTACCTCGAAATGCACGTAGGGGCGCGTGCCTGCACATGAACACTAGCACTGGTAAGGAGTGAATATGCCTATTTTGATCCCTTGATCTCCCTTTTTCTCCCCCTTTTGTGGCTATGTTGTAGTCAATACTATTGGGTATAATACCGAGAGACACCTTATGGAAACATATTAATGGGAGAAATTGGGCACACTATGTCTCTTCTTGTGTTTATTTGCACTGTCAATATATGTATACTTTGGGAGGGACATTTGTGTGGTATCACAATACTCTATTTAGATGACCTTGCTTGTGTGTTTTGTCCATGAGGCGGCACTTTTGTTATACTGGTGCATTCTGACCCTTACCAAATAGCTCTGTATTTATGATTCACTGTAATATTTGTGATTATTGGCTGTCTTTTAACATTTGTACCATTAAAATCAAATCTTATATTGATATCTATGGAGTCTAGCATTATGTTATATATGCTCCATTTTTCTGTGTTGAATATTGTGTAGGAGCTCCATAGGGTATTTACCCACTATTATCCTGGTTGGGATGACTGGGAGTTTGCTATAGACCATGAAATCTGCACTTGAGATTTTGTTTCTTAATGCACATAAATGTGTGCATTCTAGCACATAATAAAGTGTGCAAAGGAGAATTGTATTATACTAGCTTGGCCCATGCAAAATTTTCACACATTGGTCATCGGGGACGCAGGCAATTTCAGAAAATGCAAGCTGGTCAAATGTAAATGTATTTCCTGAGATGATGAACACAGACAGGTATGTATATATGTAGGTTGGTAATACAATAAATTAGTTTGAGAAGTAGAGGCCAAAAAATGTCTTCCGGTTGAGGTGCCACCTGCAGGTCATTGTTTCTTTCTGCAGGTTTATGAAAATGAATATTTAAACTGTCTTTAGTGATAAAATCGTGAATGTGTGCTTTGTTTGGCTCTTTTCTTGCTGAAGGAAGCAAGTTTACCTTTCAAATCGTGTATCATTTGTGTGTGTGGGGTGAAGTAATCAGCGAAAAAGCAGTGCATGTTTACAAATGTGTTTGCATATGTGACTCACCATTTGTGTGTGTGGGGCGAAGTAATCACCGAGAAAGCAGTGGTTGTTTACAAATGTGTTTGCATATGTAACTCACCTGCTGTGAAGTGTGCAATCCTCCAATGTGCCTGAAATAGGCTGGGCAAGCACTTGGGCAAGCTGGAAAGACCCCAAGGCAAATGTTTGGATTTGTTTGTGATGTCTGTAAGCAGCTTTGTGGTAGTGTGCTTTGGGGTAGTGTGGTGCCACCTGCAGGTAATTTTTCCTTTATGAAAATTAATGTTTTAAACTGTATTTTGTGATCAAATCGTGGATGTGTGGTTTGTTTGGCTATTTTCTTGCTAAAGGGGCAAGTTTAACTTTCAAATGGTGTATCATTTGTGTGTGTGGGTGCAGTATGAACGGAGATACAAAGTAATCACCGAAAAACAGTGTTTAGAAATAATAGAATAGATTGTGCTCCTTAGAAAAATCAGGTTAATTCATCAGTCATACATCCGTGGCGTACATCTTTGGAGAAGTGGTGTACTGTAGTCAAATCTATAGGCATATAGTGTGATATATCACCCACAGGTTCCCATTGTAAAATAAATTCTATTCTATTCCCCAAAAATGGACTGTCTAAAAGGACACTGCTTTGACTCAGTTGGGTAAAGACAGTTATGCTTTGTTTATATGGCAGATGCTTTTCCTATCATAAACTCAATCGTAGGGCCAAAATGTAGTGTTAAAAGGCCTGTACTAGATGTCTAGACTATGATTATAGAAATATCACATATTTGTATATCTGATTTATCTTATAGACTAAAGGTAGGTTCACATGAGCATATAAAAAAATCATTCAGAGTTTCTTCCAGAAAAGTGGGACAATTTTTTTTTTGTCATCCTTGCACAGCCTGTATATAATCCTTTTTTTACAGCAGCATCTATTAATCATTTACAAGACTATTTGTACAGAATTTGCACCTTTGTTATAGAATTGTAATGTAGCCGTAAAAAATGTATGCTATACTGTGGCATCCAATTTTTTTCTCGCACCCATAGACTTAAATGAGTGAATCTCAACCAATTTATGGCGGAAACTAGTTCATGCTGCAAATTTTTACTCAAAAAAACTTGGTCAGCTAACCCCTCTCTGACATCTGACATACTATCCCGTACATGTGACCCGGCACAATTAGACAATGGACGGGATAGTACATCATGGCGATCGGCCATGCTTCCGACGGGAGCGCGGCCGATCGGGGCTGCATGTCAGCTGATTCTCACGATCAACCGCTCCTGGCACTTTAACCCCTGGAACACTGCGATCAAACAAGATCGCAGCATTGCTGTGGCAAGCAGAGGGCTGACAGCCCCTCTGCCTTTGGATCGGAGACCCTATGGAGTGACGCGGGGTCCCGATCGCTGCCATGGAGACCCAATGTCATCATGACAACATCCGGGTCACAAGAGCTGAGAAACTTCCTGTCATGCGCAGAGCATGATCAGGAAGTCTCTCAGGTCAGTGTGCACTACATGCAACGCTGACAGCCGAGGGTAACCGAGACCCCAGAGAACATGATTAGGGTCAGTTTTTACCGACCCCGGTGTTGCGATCGCCTCTCTTAATGGTATATCAGCAACCGCAAAAAAAGTCTGATTTTCCATTTAATTTCTCTCTCCTCTGATGTGATCGCACATCAGAGGAGAGAGAAATAGGGTCCCCGATCACCCACCCGGTGCCTCCGTAGTCCCTGCATGCCCCCCTGAAGTCCCCCATGCCGCCAACTTCTTCCGGGAGAAAATTGCAGGCGCATACTCAGTGCGCCCGCCGAGATCTGCCGGCTGGCACCTGGTAACAATAGGAGATTTTTTCCAATTAGTTCTTTTTGATCACTGTTATAGACCCTATGACAGTGACCAAAATAAAAAAATAGTAAATCAAACCCCCTTTTATCACCCCCTTAGTTAGGGAAAAATAATAAAATTAAAAAAAATTATTTATTTTCATTTTTCCATTAGGGTTAGTGTTGGGCTAAAGTGAGTTGGGCTAAAGTTAGGGTTGGGGCTAAAGTTAGGGTTAGGTTTAGAGTTGGGTCTAAAGTTAGAGTTAGGGTTGGGGCTAAAGTTAGGGTTAGGGTTGGGGCTAAAGTTGGGGTTAGGGTTTGGATGACGGTTATGGTTGGGATTAGGGTTAGGGTTGTGCTTAGGGTTAGGGGTGTGTTAGGGTTAGGTTTGTGGTTAGGGTTATAGTTAGGGTTGGGATTAGGGTTAGGGGTGTGTTGGGGTTAGGGTTGGAGTTAGAATTGGGGGGTTTCCACTGTTTAGGCACATCAGGGGCTCTCCAAATGCGACATGGCGTCTGATCTCAATTCCAGCCAATTCTGTGTTAAAAAAGTCAAATGGTGCTTCTTCCCTTCCAAGCTCTGCCATGCGCCCTAACAGTGGTTTACCCCTACATATGGGGTATCAGCATACTCAGGACAAATTGCACAACAACTTTTGAGTTCCAATTTCTCCTGTTACCCTTGGGAAAATAAAAAATTGGGAGCGAAAAGATCATTTTTGTGAAAAGAATATGAATTTTTATTTTTACTGCTCTACGTTATAAAACTCCTGTGAAGCAGTTGGGGGTTCAAAGTGCCCACCACACATCTAGATATGTTCCTTATGGGTTCTCCTTTCCAAAATTGTGTCACTTGTGGGGGGTTTCCACTGTTTAGGCACATCAATGTGCTCTCCAAACGCGACATGGCGTCCGATCTCAATTTTAGCCAATTTTGCATTGAAAAGTCAAACGGCGCTCCTTCCCTTCTGAGCTCTGCCATGCTCCCAAACAGTGGTTTACTTGCATATATGGTGTATCAGCATATTCAGAACAAATTGTACAACAGCTTTTGGGGTCCAATTTCTCCTGTTACCCTTGGTAAAATAAAACAAATTGGATCTGAAGTACCCGTATATACTCGAGTATAAGCCGACCCAAGTATAAGCCACAAAAAATTGGGAAAACTTATTGACTCGTGTATATCCCTAGGGTGGGAAATGCAGCAGCTACTGGTAAATTTCAAAAAT
>VIAB01002799.1:0-14658 GCA_009801035.1 Oophaga pumilio | reverse complement strand
TTATAACTTCCTAACAAAAAAAATATTTGGTTCCAAAATTGTGATGTAAAGTAAACATGTGGGACATTTTACTTATTAAGTATTTCATGTGACATATCGCTGTGATTTAAGGGCATGAAAATTCAAAGTTGGAAAATTGCGAAATTTTTTGCCAAATTTCTGTTTTTTCACAAATAAACACAAGTCATATCAAAGAAATTTTACCACTGTCATGAAGTACAATATGTCTCGAGAAAACAAGGTCAGAATCACCGGGATCCATGGAAGAATTCCAGAGTTATTACCTCATAAATGGACAGTGGTCAGAATTGTAAAAATTGGCCTAGTCATTAACATGCAAACCACCCTTGAGGGTAAAGGGGTTAAAAAAAGGTCCTTCTGTACTGCCCCATTGAATAACATCGGTTAGAGTACAATGTGTTTTTTAATGGATAGCACTATATCAGTAGATATGGTCGTGTATGCGAGCCCTGATGGTGCTTGTGAGAAAATAGCAACATGCACTAGTCTGTTCTGACCAGACTAGGGCATGTTAATAGTAGACATCACCTGCAAACAGATCCAATTCATGTGAACCCAGCATTCTAAATCATTTATCTATTAATTTATCTATGATTCTAAGTCATTTATCTAAATCTATTTATCTATAAAAAATATTTAAAAAATAAAAAAAAAAAAAAAAAAAAAAGTTTAAATCACCCCCCATTCGCCTCATTCACAAAAAAACAATAAAATAAAAATAAAAAATACACATACTTGGTATCACTGCGCTCAGAATCGCCCGATCTATCAACATATAAAAAGAATTAATACGATCGGTAAACGGCGTAACACTAAAAAAATAAAAGCGCCAGAATTACTGTTTTTTGGTCGCCGCAACATTGCATTAAAATGCAATAACAGGTGATCTACACCAAAATGGTATCAATAAAAACGTCAGCTCAGCACGCAAAAAATAAGCCCTCACCCAGACCCAGATCACGAAAAATGGAGACACTACGGATCTCGGAAAATGACAATGTTTTTTTTTTTTACAAACTTTGCATTTTTTTTCACCACTTAAATAAAAAATAACCTAGACATGTTTAGTATCTACAAACTTGTAATTACTTGGAGAATCAGGCAGGTCAGTTTTAACATTTAGTGAAGATGGCAAAAAAAACTATTGTAAATTGCACCTTTTCTGCAATTTCATCGCACTTTGCATTTTTTTCCCCGTTTTCCAGTACACTATTTGGTGAAATCAATTTTGGCATGCAAAAGTACAACTCGTCCCACAAAAAAACAAGCCCTCAAATGACCATATTGACACAAAATAAAAAAGTTATGGCTCTGTGAAAAAGGGGAGCCAAAAATGGAGATGCAAAAATAGAAATACCCCTGGTCCTTAAGGGGTTAAAATACGTTAAATAAAATAAACTTAAAAAATATATTGTATGTAATGTATTTCTAAATTGTACTAATGAAAAGTACAACTCATCCTGCAAGAAAATAAGCCCTAATTCAACTCCATCGATAGAAAAACACATTATTATGCAGAGTTACTTGTTTTTATAAATTCAGATGTATGTCCCTAATCTTTTGGCTGGATGTTCCACTGGGCTCAGTTGAACATTTGTTAAAAACAAAAATATAAAAATCAAACTGTATGTATTTGATATCACTGTAATCGTAGTGCCCCCTCCATAATTATATACACAGCACAGCAAACACCATTACATTTTTCAGCTTTCATTTTCATCATCATATGTAGCACATTCATTTCTGGAATACACACACTTCCAGGTTCAAAATACTTACTAAAGCCCATAAATGCCTTGCCAGGTTTGGTTTCCAAAACACATGCAGGTGTTTCTTTTAGTTTTCCTAATTTTCAAACCTCAGCAATTTTCTACAAATGCTTTGTAAATTCCCAATTTATGTCTAAAATATGCATCATATTCTTTCAAACCTGAGTACTGTTGAATGTCCAGCCAAAAGATCAGGGACACATGTCACGCCACAATGATATATATCAAGAAGTAACTCCGCATAATAATTACAGAACGGTACTTTCACGGGGGCACAAACTAAACACTAAACAAATTGGGTGCTAAAAATGTCATATCTATGTAAAAAATAGAAATTTTCACTCTGGAAAACCCATTCAGTGATTATTTCTGTAAAACACGTGTAGGGTCAAGTTTCTAAAACCAAGTCACTTTTTTTACCCTACAGTATGAAATTTTCAGCCAATATTGTGTAAATCACCATTTTAGGCCTCAATTGTGCATGGTGCTCTTTCATTCCTGATGTCTGTTGTGTGACTAATCAAAAGATTAGAACCATATGCTGGGTGTGTCTAAAACTGGGAAATGGAGCATAAGAATCAGCAAGCTGGCTCTTCTCTATGCCACAAACTGAGCATATTTGGTGTGAAAATAATGTAATTTTGGGGAAATTGCAATTTTCAGTCTGAAATATCCATTGTGCACTATTTTCTGAAAACACCTGTGCAAATAAAATGATTAATATGCTCATCGATGAAAGCATGGACGGTTGTATTTAAAAAATATATATTCTTCAGGGAGATGATTTCCGCTGTACTAGTACCTCAGAGACTTTGCAAATGTGAAATTGTTTCCAAAAAACATTCCAGAAATATTTGTGCTGCAAAACTGAAGTGGCGCTTCTTCCTTTCTGAACTTTGATGCATCCCCAAACAGTAGCATATGACTAAGGCTACTTTCACACTTTTTTAGCATTGACTTACATTAGCGCCGGATCGCGCCTGATGTCACTGTGTTGCATCCGTTTTTGGCCGGATCCGTCGGAAATGTACATTCTGGCGGCCGGACAAGACGCTTGCTGCAACGTTTTTTTTTTTTCCGGAGCCGCCTGATAGTGCCTGAATCGGCACTTCAGGCGGCCTGAAATAATGCAAACCTATGGCGCCGGACTCTCTCTCTCTCTCTCCTCGGTCCGGACATTGATACCTGCATTTTCTTCATGGAAAATTTTCTCTTTCCGGGTTCAAAAGGTCAGGACGGATCCGGCAAGAAAACTGATCAGTTGCATCAGTTTTTTTAAAATCAGCGCCGGATCCGTCCTGTCAGGCATAGGACGGATTATGCCTGACACAAAAAGCCTGAAATGTGAAAGTAGCCTAAGGTTCACACGTTCAGTATTTGGTCAGTAATTTACATCAGTATTTGTAAGCCAAAACCAGGAGTGGGTAATAAATAGAGAAGTGGTGATGTGTTTCTATTATACTTTTCCTCTGATTGTTCCACTCCTGATTTTGGTTTAGAAAAACTGATGTAAAAAAACTCACCAAATACTGAAGGTGTGACCATGGCCGCAATATAAGATATCGCAGTACTTAGAAGAAAATTTGCATTGAAAATTTTTGAGCTTAATCTGCATATCATTGTAACTAACAACTGTAATTTTTATTTTTCACAGCCATTGATAAAATAAAAATTGAGAATCACCTGCAGGTCGGGGACACATTTGCGAGTCTCTCGTATCAATACCCGACACTGCCGCCGGCACTCGGACTGGAGTGTGCAGTTGCACAGAAATATATGCAGCCCCACACTCCAGTCATGAGTGCCGGTGGCAGTGCCGGGTATTGATGTGAGAGACTCGCCCTAGTTTCTCGCATCACACTCGCAAGTGTGACCCCGGCCGTAGTGCAGCAATCCTCATTACAGTCATAGGCCGGCGTCACACTGGCGAGTGTGATGCGAGTAAGTCGCACGACTTTCTCTCATCAAAACACCCGGCACGGCCGCCCGCTCTCAGACCCGAGTGTGCGGCTGCATGTATTTCTATACGTTGCCAAACTAGGGTCACGTCTGAGAGGTTTCTACCTACTGGTATCTCAGGGACTCCGCATATGTGATATGGCAACCAAAAAACATTCTAGCAAAATTTCTTCTTCAAAAGCCAAATGGAGCTTTTACCCTTCTCAGGTCTGTCATGCATCCAAACAGTAGTGTACAAACACATACAGTATATTATATGTTATTGCTGTACTGATGAGACTGCATAACAAATTGTGGGGTACTGTTGCTTCAGCAACATATAAAAAATATCTAAAACTAAATATTTGTAAACTAATATAATGTTTTCACTATTAAGTGCTATAAAAATACATAAAACACTTATTGGATGTGAACGCTCACCACATCCTAAAATGATTTGATGAGGGTGTGCAGTTTCCAAAATGTTTCTTTTCTTGTGTATTGGCATTTCATACTGAAATAGAATAGCACTTGAAAAAAAAGTTCTAATGAAAGGAAGGTTCTAAAATCCAGATGTTGCTCCTTCATGTCTAAGGCAACATTTATGGGATATTTGATAATGTCTGTAAATCTCTGTGGAATTAATGGCACTATATAAGCGAAATAAGCAAATAATTCTAAAAAATGTAGAAATAGGGTTGTGAATATTGATTTGCATTTTCCTGGTTTGCTCTGCTGTGTTAAAGAAAAAAATATTGAAATTAAAAATCTCAATAGGTCCTCAAAAATTGGTTTTAAAAATTCCTTCAATATGTGAAAAAATGCTGCTAAACGTTTAAAGTCATCTAATACCAACAAAAAATTAAATTGACATAAAAATTATGTCAACTACAGTAATAGTAGGCGTATAGGAAATGTTTAGTTTTGACTATTGTTTGAAAGAGCAGAAAATTATATTGCAAATTTTTCCTTTTTTTGTATACATTTCAGATGTTTTTAATAAACCTAAAGTTAATGTAGACATGAACTTTAATGTGTTCCAAAAAAAATCTATAAACGTCAGATTTGACAGATTTGAAAAAATAGGCCTTCTTTCTGCACTTCCATTTTTTCACGAACCCACATAGACTTTCATTGCTCAGTTTGATTCAACACTCAGTTCAATATCCTACATATCTTAGCGTTTTTTCACAGACCACTTAGTCCGCAAAAAATCGCAGATATGTGAACAGTCTCACAGACTGTTGTGAATACAAGTTCTATCCGTGTAAAACACGGATAACAAGCGCACACGAAAAAGTGATATCTGAATGAGCTAGAAAAGCTGAAAGTACCCTCCAATAATGTTGGTGACAGATTTTTCTATCATTATTAAGTAAGAAGCAGAGAGATCGCAAATATAATAATGATAAAACCTAACTTTCAAGGAGTAAAAAGACTATGTTCAAACTGACACAAAAACAACACAAAGACCAAAATGTATATATATTAAAATAGGATCATATATGATAAAGTGTCCTATAATGGGTAAAATGTACTGGGTAAAAATAAGGGCTCTGCAGTGGCAGTAATTCCTAATAGAGGTGTGCAGAGTGCTGCACAGCCTCAGATGAAAAGAATATAGGCCTTTATACCTCTGAGACTGTGCAA
The DNA here is from genome assembly GCA_009801035.1 of Oophaga pumilio. NCBI lineage: Eukaryota > Metazoa > Chordata > Amphibia > Anura > Dendrobatidae > Oophaga > Oophaga pumilio. The sequence continues at coordinate 9,280 of VIAB01002799.1, read as the reverse complement.
CACTCTGCATACCTCTATTAGGAATTACTGCCACTGCAGAGCCCTTATTTTTACCCAGTACATTAACTAACTCCCCCTCTTTTACAAGTACATTCTCTGATGATGCTTTGTTATAGAGTTTGAATCGCAATGGGTGGGATTTAGGAGTATTTTTTTCCCTATCAAATAAAGGGTCATTCTTGGATACTGCTCTTCTCAGGGCAGGAGCCACGACACAGGGCATGCAGGAGAGATTAGTCTAACAGAATTGTTTTTTCTCCCTGGCTCCTTGCTTCTACCTTTTTGGTATATCTTTACTGCAACAAACGGGCGAGATCTAACCTTTTATATCCTGCACTGGTATTGTTGGGCACTTTATCATATATGGTCCCACTTTATTATGCATTATATAGCAAAAGTGAGTACACCCTTCACATTTTTGTAAATATTATACCTTTTCATAGGACAATACTGAAGATATGACACTTTGATACAATGTAAATTAGTCAGTGTACATCTTGCATAACAGTGTACATTTGGTGTTAATGCATCTTCTTACCATTTTACACACATCACACATCCCCCGTTGGTCACATCACTAGATGTAAGTACAGTCTTCTTAACTTTGTTGACCTTGTCCTCTTTGGCAGTCTGGGGATAAAACTTACAGACATGGGGTTTTTCATACCTACACATCATCTGTCTTTTATGTATATTTAAATGTGTATGTAGTGGTCTCTTTTCATTTGGGCACGTATTGTCATCTATTTAGTGTTTTTATCATGTATTACAATAAAGATATACATTTTATGAGACTTTATAGCACTAGTTTTTTTGTTGGTATTTAGTATTGAAGCAGTGCGTTTCGGTATTTGTTATTTACACTTAGTTATTGTGTTTGTATTAATGGTGGTGAGAGTGTCATGGTTTGGGACTGGATTTGTGCTGCCGCCTGTGGGGAGCTACAGTTCATTGAAGGAACCATGAATGCCAACATGTACTGTAACATATAGAAGTAAACCATGATCCCCTCCTTTTGGAAATTGGGCCACAGGGCAATGTTCCAAAATGATAATGACCCAAAACACACCTTCAAGACAACCACTGCCTCGCTAAAGAAACGGAACATTTCACCAGACCTAAACCCTACTGAGCATCTGTGGCCTGTGGGGCATCCTCAAATGGAAAGTGGAGGAGCGCAAGGTATCTAACATCCACCAGCTCTGTGATGTCGTCATGGAGGAGTGGAAGAGGATTTGAGTGGTGACCCGTGAAGCTCTAGTGAACTCCATGCCCAAGAGAGTTAAGGCAGTGTTTGAAAATAATGGTGGCCACACAAAATATTGACACTTTAGGCATAATTTGGCTATTTTCACTTAGGTATGTACTCCTTTTTCTTGCCAACGGCTCTGTGTGTAGTTATTTAGAGGGCACACCAAATTTACATTGTTATACAAGCTGTACACTTACTGCTTTACATTGTATCATAGTGTCATATCTTCAGTGTTGTCTCATGAAAAGATAGAATACAATATGTACAAAAATCTGAAGGGTATACTCACTTTTGTGATATACTGTATATCTTTTTTGGTACTTTTGTTGGTTTTGTATCAGTTTCAGCATAGTCTTTTCACTCCTTATCACTAAAAGTTAGGTTTTAGCATAATTATATTTGCCCTCTCTCTGCTTCTTGCTTCTAAAGACCCCGTCACACACAGCGATCTCGCTAGCGAGATCGCTGCTGAGTCACTAGTTTTGTGACGCAACAGCGATCTCCCCAGCGATATCACTGTGTGTGACATTCAGCGACGATCAGCCCCCCTGCCGGGTATCGCTGATCGTCGCTGAATGTCCTGGACATTTTTTTGATCGTTGGTCTCCCGCTGGCCAGCACGCATCGCTGCGTGTGGCAGGCAGGAGACAAGCAATCAGCTGGTAACCAAGGTACACATCGGGTTTCCAGGCGCCGGGCGGCGCCTTGAAACCCGATGTGTACATTGGATACCAGCGCGCTGCTGCAGGGGAGCTGGTAACCAAGGTGCACATCGGGTTTCCAGGCGTCGCGCAGCGCCTGGAAACCCGATGTGTACCTTGGTTACCAGCTCCCTGCACCAGCAGGCTGGTATCCAACGTACACTACGGGTAACTAAGCGACGTTACCCGCAGTGTCGCTGTCCTGATCGCTGCCTGAGCGGCCTGTTTGGCAGCTCACCAGCGATCATGTAGCAACACACCAGCGATCCTGACAAGTGCATATCGTTGTCGGGATCGCTGGTGTGGCGCTATGTGTGACGGGCCCCTACTTGATATGTGATTGAGCTCTAAGGTTATTCTGTCTTCCTACACTGTGGATTATTACACAGTGGTATCAAAATAATCAACAACAGCACAAACTGTTTATGTAGGATTATGTTGTTTATTTATACTGTTTTTGCCTATAATTGTGACTTAAATACAATCAGACCAAATTGTATTAGTAATTAATTCAGAAATATTGTCCATTTCCAATGGTTCACTTACTTTTATCCCAACTTTATACAAACATTATGCTTTTTTACTGTAATTGACGAGAATGTTGAAAGGCAAACAATTTATATTGCATAATCTCCTAGGATCTTTTTATGTTTGTGTTTCCTTCTGACATAGTCCAGTGGGGAAAAAAAGGAAGGAAAAAAGTCCAAATCCTGTGCTTATTAGAGCTTTAAAAAAGAAAGAAAATGCAGCATAATTCTCAACACAGCATTATTTAATCATACTAAAGATACATGAATTTTAATATTTAATTTTTCTATTCTAATTTAACTCTAGTATGGTAATCCGCACAAAGCTATCCAGATATGTTTTATGTTTTTGCATGATTTATAGAGTGAACTTTCTGGTGGACCTCTGATTATCTTGTAAAAACATTTGCAGTGAAGCTTTTTTGTTGTGGGTTCTCCCTATAGCTGAATGGAATACAGTATATTTGGTCCCATTGTGCCTGTGTTATCTGAAATTGGTCCTGATGAATGCTGAGCAGAAAGACTGCCATTTAATCAGGTTTCCCACACTACCAGGTGTTTTTACGATAAAATGATAATAATGAACACAAAAGACTTTTTGGTGACAATTCAGTCAGGAAACAACATTTTCATCCAGAGAGGTTTTGTTTTTGTTTATATCTTTGTAATGTTTCAAACTCTTTGAGGGACATACTAATTTTGAAAATATTTGAATGACAAAATTGAAAGTTAAGAGCTATGGTTTTCTTTTTTTTTTAATTGGGCACATGCAGGTAATGTACTGTAATACATTTCAGTTTCATAACATTTTATTTTCAAAGTTACTGGAAAATAATCTCTCCACCCTGCTGTCAAGATCACACCTTACCACTTGCGCGCTTGACCCGCTCCCGTCCCACTTCATCCCTAACTTTGCCACAGTCGTCATCCCAACTATAACGTACCTCTTCAACCTTTCACTAACAAATGTAACGAAAACAGAAGATGTCAGCTTACCCCAATATCCACTGATGTATAAAGCCAGACTTCACGCCTCGCACTAAGGCCTCTTTTACACATCTGTTTTTTTGCCGTCAGGCGCGATCCGGCGCTTTTTTAAAAAAAAACGGATCCGGTTTTTTAAACCGCCGGATGCGTTTTTTTGTCATTGACTATCATTAGCGCCGTATCGAGCCGCATGTCATTGCGTTTAGTCCGTTTTCTGCCGGATCCGTCATAGATTTTAATTCCGGTGGCCAGACAGGACGCATCATGTAACGTTTTTTTTTGTGCCGGAAACGCCTGACAGCGCCTGAAGCAGCGCATCAGGCGTCCGGAAACAATAGAAGTCTTTTGTGCAATCCGGCAAAAGACTGATCCGGATTCTGGAAACCAAGGTCTACTACTACTACTACTACTACTATTACTACTACTACCTTTCTTTTCCGGGCAAAAAAAGGTTAGGACGGATACAGCTAAAAAACGGATCCGGCACATCAGTTTTTTACAATCTACGCCGGATCCGTCTTTTAAACAATTTGCCGGATTGTGCCTGATTGCAAAAAACGGATGTGTGAAAGAGGCCTAACAAATGTTGTCTTTCCCTCATCCTTCAAACATGCCTCAATCACACCCATCCTCAAAAAGCCCTCCCTCCACCCATCCTCTGTATCTAACTATTGCCCGATTTCTCTTCTTCCGATATCTCTTCTCCCTCAAAACTACTAGAACAGCATGTATATCTTGAACTGTCCTCCCATCTCTCCTCTTGTTCCCTCTTTGACCGGTTACAATCTGGCTTCCGACCCCATCACTCAACTGAAACTGCCCTAACTAAAGTCACTAATGACCTACTAACCGCCAAGAGCAAGCGACACTACTCTGTCCTCCTTCTCCATCTACACCTTCGACCTGAGACAGCTCATAGATTCCCACAGTTTGCGGTATCATCTCTACGCCAATGACATGCAGATCTACCTATCTGGATCTGACCTCACTTCCTTACTGACCAAAATCCCACAATGTCTGTCTGCTATCTCAGCCTTCTTTTCTACTCGCTTTCTCAAACTGAACATGAATAAAACAGAATTCATCATCTTTCCCCATCTCACTTTCCTCCACCAGACCTATTCATCAATGTCAATGGCTGCTCGCTTTCCCCAGTCCCACACGCTCGGTGCCTTGGGGTGATCCTTGACTCTGCCCTCTCTTTCAAACCACATATCCAAGCCCTTGCCTCCTCCTGCTGCCTCAAACTCAAAAATATTTGCCGGATCCGCGCACTCCTCAACCATGAAACCACAAAAACACTAGTGCATGCCCTTATCTCCTGCCTCGACTACAGCAACCTCCTACTCTCTGGCCTCCCCTCCAGCACTCTGGCACCACTCCAGTCCATCCTACACTCTGCAGCCCGACTAATCCACCTGTCTCCCCGCTATTCCCCAGCCTCCCCCCTATACCAGGCTCTTCACTGGCTTCCTATTGCCCAGAGGCTCCAGTTCAAAACCCTAACTATGACCTACAAAGCATTCACAACCTGTCTCCTCCATACATCTGTGACATGGTCTCCCAGGACCTACCCGCACGCAACCTTCGATCCTCTCAAGATCTCCTTCTCTACTCCACCCTTATCTCTTCTTCCCACAACCACATACAAGACTTCTCCCGTGCTTCCCCCATACTCTGGAACTCTCTTCCGCAACACATCAGACTCTCACCAACACCGGAAACCTTCAAGAAGAACCTGAAGACCCACCTGTTCTGACAAGCCTAAAACCTGCAGTGATCCTCAGTCTACTGAACCGTCACATGATCAGCTCTACCCTCTCCTAGTGTATCCTCACGATCCTCTGTAGACTGTGAGCCCTTGCAGGCAGGGTCCTCTCTCCTTCTGTACTTGTGTGTCCCTTGTCTTACAGATGTTTATTCTACTTGTCTATATTTTGTCTTTTCACGTGTAAAGTGCCATGGAATAAATGGCACTATATAAATGTATAATAATAATAATAATGTCTCTGCTACACAGTTCTCTTCCGCCTGAGGGGTGCAAATTTAGATAGTGCTGCCACTCCCCCATCTTCAACCCCCTTTTTCAAAATGAAATTAAAAAAAAAATCTAAATTTAAATTTTAAAATTGTTCCCGTCTACCTTAGGATGTGTGCACACTTTGCATTTTTGCTGCGTTTTAGGCTGGTTTCACACGTCCTGATATATTTCCTGTACCGGAAAAATCGGTACCGGAGATATCATTGTTCGTGTGTGTAGTATGTGCAGCACACGTGTGGCATCCATTTGCTGCATCAGGACCACACAGACTGCTGCCAGGGAAGAGCACTACTGTAGTACCAACCGCGCTGTCCCCCGGCGGTTGGTGCTGAAGCCGGCTTTCATCCATTCTCCCCTGCTCTGCCGCTATCAGCACAAGCAGAGGAGAATGAATGAATGAGAAGCTGATCTGCTGTGACCTCCGGACCATGGGAGAATGCAAGAGATGAGGTCACTGGGTCAGAGCTTGAACTGCCGTGACCTCATCCCTTACATTTTCCCACAGTCCTGAGGTTACAGGAGTTCAGTCGAGCAGCAAGCACAGACTCAGTGACGTCACCGCTAGTTACTGAGCCTGTGCCCACTGCTTCTCATTCATTCCCCAGTAGTTTACAGCTGGAGCGGTCGCATTAGTACAGCTCCGGTTGTAAACTTATTATCCCACAGATATGGATTATGACGTGGGACTGAATGCCGGACAGGTATGGTATATTGTTGCTTTCTTATTTTTAATTTTATTACAGAAGATCGAGGGCGTCACTTGGATTAGCCGAATAATAAAGATGGGAAACTGTTAATTGTTTTATTTCATTAAAATACTTTACTGGCTGTGTGTCTTTATTTAAACCTTTCACTACTATAGGATTAGTAACGGATAGGTGTCTTATTGACACCTCGCCATTACTAAGCCGGGCTTAATGTCACTTTACAATAGGAAGGTGACATTAACCCCACATTACTCCACTTGCCACCGCTACAGGGCAAGTGGGAAGAACCGGGCAAAGCTCCAGAATTGGCGCATCTAATAGATGCGCCTTTTCTGGCCAGCTGTGGGCTGCTGTTTTTAGGTTGAGGAGGGGCAATAGCCATGGCCCCTTACCTGCTTGAGAATAGCAGCCCGCACCTGTGAGTTTTGTCGGGTTGGTTACAAAAAAGGGTGACCCCACATCGGGTTTTTTATTAATTCATTCTCCCTTGCTCGTCGGCAGGCACGCTCAGCACCAGCCGCGGGGGACAGCGGCTTACAGTAGCACTACTTCCCCAACGTCCATCAGTGCACACGGAGGACAGTGTGCACTGTTCTCCGTGTGCGAAATGTTTTGCAGTCCGTGTGTCCGTGTGAAAACGGACATGTCTGTGTGTTTTGCACATGGACACACGGTCCGTGAAAACACACTGACATCTACTTAGACCCATTCATTTGAATGGGTCTACGTGTGTCAGTGTCTCCGGTACGTGAAAAAACTGTCACCACACGTATCGGAGACACTGATGTGGGAAACGGGCCTTATTTAGTGCAATTTGTTACAAAACCTCAAGGGTTTCCTGATGCCAGAAAAGTGAATGAGAATCTTGACGTCTCATGCATACCTTGCTTATTTGTGACTTACCCATTTGATGTTGATTTAAACCTACAGCATGTCAATTCTTCCAGCATTTTTGCTGTAAATTTCACCCATTCTAATGAGTGGGGAAAAATCTGCATTAAAAACATGTTAAAAACACACCTATTTTATGCAGTGTTTTTCCTGCCAGAAGATGCAGAAATGTATTTGATATGAACCTGTTATCAGATCTTTGCAATGTTACAACAAATGTTAATACTGATGGGTTTTCCTAAAGTTAATGGGGGTTTCCAGACTCTAGACAAATTTCTGAAGACACTCTGTGTGACTGCAGATTATTGAATCATGACAGTGTGCAATGCCCACACAGTAACTATTCGACTGTATTCCATTGTGAGTGGGTGGTCAAATGACCGCAGATCCACAAGTATGTGATTTACATCCTTGCAGTCATGTGCTGACTAGATTCTCATCCACTTCTCTCAATGTTCTTTTGTCTTCCTCTATTCTCAATATTTTATTGACAGAAGCAGGTGTGAATCCAGTCATCATGTGACTCACTCATTCTGGGAATACAGGGGAATCATGACAATGTGTACATTGTTTGGTAATCTATAGTCACATCTATAATCACATACCTGATAAAGACCAATATTGGTCGAAACGTCGTATCATGGCAGAATAAAGATTTTTCTCTTTTTTCATCACGTGGACTGGATGCTGTTCCTTTTTATTCTTTGGACTATTTCGTTTCCAATTGGGTCATTGGATCTGTAGCGGGCATCCTGGGATTGCTGCCTTCCCCTATTCTTTGGATTATAGTCACATACAGTGACAGCAGAAATTTGTTTAGCGCCTGGAAAAACCCTTTAAATATAGCTGACTGTGCCATTATAGCATTATATATAAAAATCAGTGCATACAGTGTGTAACTTATCTAAGATGAGTCATGAGGCATCCAGTGTATACATAGTTAGTTGCACTGGTGCCATCTTTATCTGTGGATGCTCTGGACGTCCCCTCACATTTCTTGTGTAATTTATATACTTCGCTTTCTGCAAATTTAATTTTAAGCACAATGTTATAACAAAACGCTATGACACCTATAACCTACATACGAGCAGTATGAAGGTATGCTGGTGGCTTATGGTCCAAAAACTTTATGGAAGCATTCACCAAACCTAAGATCAGATCTATATAATAAGCAGTGAATAAAGGAATACATATCCCCAAAGGTGGTTTACACATTAATGTCCAGGCCAATTTTTACAATTCTGACCACGGTCACTTTATGAGGTAATAACTCAAGAATGCTTCAACGGATCCTGGTGATTCTGAGACTGTTTTTTGTGACATTGTACTTCATGATAGTGGTAAAAATTTCTTTGATATGACTTGTGTTTCTTTGTGAAAGAAACGGAAATTGTGCTAAAATTAAGAACATTTTGCAATTTTCAAACTTTGAATTTTCATGCCCTTAAATCACAGAGATATGTCACACAAAATAGTTAATATATAACATTTCCCACATGTCAACTTTACAGCAGCACATTTTTACAATGACATTTTTTTTATTAGGAAGTTATAAGGGTTAAAAGTTGACCAGCGATTTTTCATTTTTCCAACAAAATTTACAAAACCATTTTTTTAGGGACCTCCTCACATTTGAAGTCACTTTGAAGGGTCTATATGATAGAAAATACCCAAAAGTGACACTATTCTAAAAACTGCACCCCTCAAGGTGCTTAAAACTACATCCAAGAAGTTTATTAACCATTCAGGTGATTCACAAGAATTTTTGGAATGTGGAAAAAAAATGAACACTTTTTTTCACAAAAAAATTATTTCAAATCCAAATTTATTATTTCGACAAGGGTAACAGGAAAAAATGGACCCCACTAAAAACCATTGTTTGGGCACATAGCAGAACTTGGAAGGGAAGGAGCATTATTTGACTTATTGAATGTAAAATTTCCTGGAATCATTAGCAGATGTCAGGTCCCGTTTGGAGAGCTCCTGATGTTCCTAAACAGTGAAAAAAAAAACACAAGTGACCCCATTTTGGAAGTAGACCCCTCAAGGAATGTATTTAGATGTGTGGTGAGCACCTTGAACCCCAAGGTGCTTTACAGAAGTTTATAACGTTGAGCTGTGAATAAAATAAAATCACATTTTTTCCATCATACATGACGGCACCACGAGAGAGG
>VIAB01002797.1:124951-140693 GCA_009801035.1 Oophaga pumilio | reverse complement strand
GCAGGGGGTTGAATACTACTTGTAGGCACTGTATATACATATTCTGTCAAGAAGTCTATCCACCTTGAAGACCATTTTTTTTACAGTTAATAATCATGGTCATCTCAAGGATGTTCCACTGTATTGTACTATGCTCAATTCAAAGTACGTCGCATATATTTAGCATAGTTGACAGAAACATTTTCCAGTTTTTACAATATTTCTAAAAAATATAGTAATCAACGTAAAGCCGAAAAAGTGTTATTTGACTTTGGTAAGTCAGGTCTAGTCCTACCTGAACTGTGTCGAAAAAGAAAGGCTGTACTTTTTCTAGTTAAACCACTTGACTGAAAAAGGGACTTGAGAATAAGTGACCTCTCACACAGACCTAAGACCCCCCTATAGACTAGAAGATTGTCATCTGAATCCGCTGATATCAACAGGTTTGGGCCACAGCATAATGTGTATGGTGGCATCGGCCAACGGATGGACGAGGAAGATGACGGCTGAACGAGAACTCCTGGGTGTGGGATAGTCAGCTCAGATGGCGACAGCCATCTAATGTATACAGCAGCCTTTCCACGGGCGTCAGCACTCTACCAGGGGAAATATACTGCACAAAATGAGTGGCATGAATGATGGATTGACTCTCATTTAGCCCCATATTGGCACCGTATAGGGCAAATAACAATATTAATTTTATTTCTATAGAGCCAAAATATTTCGTAGCACTTTAGAAGGATTTCTACTACCATCATTTGTCTTTGCATGTGAATGTTTAGCTCATATTATTGCAAGCTGCTTTGTTTTCTTTTTTTAGGCACATTTCTTTCATTAGGATTACCTATTTTGCGTTCTCTAGCTTTATAATTTTCCATACTTTTTATTTTCATTGTTAGTCACAAGATCATTTTTTGTTGAAATGTGTTAGAATTTAGTCTTGTACTGGTAGGCAGATCTGCTGATAAGGAATTCAGGGAATTTTGCCCTCTGGATTACAAATGCCTAATTAACACAAATAGTTATTTGTTCTGAGCAGAAATTCCTTTTCCATATGTGGTGTAGTGTGGTGGTGGGACACATGCTATTTTTTAACCCTAAAGACAGTCAAACCCAAGTTATCCTTACAGGGTTATTTCAAGAGTTGCCACGAGTAATATTACTTTATCTTTTTTTTTATTTTTGGGATGTTCTACGCTTCTTCTTACAGTCGGACACACATCTATTGTTTGCTTATGACAATGTAGCTGATGGATTAAAGAGTATATGGAAAACACTTTAAAGGGGATGGTGGATACGTTATTGATTGCTGGGAGTCCGATTACTTATTGGAACTCCCACTGATTCCAAAAACAGGGGTCTGCACAGCCCTGTCTGAATAATGCAGAGGGTCGAGTATTACACCATTATTCAGTGTCTTTGGGATTGCAAAACATTGCTGCCTGTTTAACCCTGCCATCACTGCCAATACTATAGCCAACCATACACATTGAATGGCAGCACCATAGACAAAGCCCCTTTCTCAGGATCAGTAGGAGTCCCAGCACTTGTACCCCTAGCGATCAGTATGTTATCCCCAATTCTATCAAGAAGGGTAAAATTATGTAAAAAATTGTGTATTTTGTATGTGAACGTAAATGTATGTTTAAAAGCAAAAAGATAACAACCATGTGCTAATATGTATCACTATTTTTTCACCAGATGAACATAATGATGTACAGAAGAAAACTTTCACAAAATGGATAAATGCCCGTTTCTCAAAGGTATGACTGTTTCTTTAACTCTTCACATCTTGAATTCACAAACTTTTTCTATGTGGGCCTCACCCAGTAATCCATAGTAATGATGGTGCCTCACCGGCGAATAGATACCGTCATGCAGCACCCATATTAAATCCATAGTAACTCCTTATCACGCGCCAGACATGACTCCTACGAGAGCGCAGCACAACACACCTCCCCAAGCAGCGCCACTCATAATATCGCTTAAGAAATGACAAGCAAACACAATCGTGCAGTGGAGAATCCCTCCCCAGGAGCACCGCTCTGTCCACTGACCCACCGCTGCTGTGTAGTTTAACTGTTAGCGAACATTAGCATCATTTACCTTAGTAAAGTATGCAACAGCAATGGGTTAAAAAGAGTGAGATCTCGCTCTTAAACTCTGAGAGGGGCTTTATAGGGTTGTGGGATCCCACTCTGCATCCTGGGAACCCATATACTCGGCCTGTTTAGGGGGCATTAAGGGCACTTATTAGTATATAATAACTGATATTTAGTCGAATCACCAGTCTGGGGCTGCCCACTCTTTTATTAAATATAAAGGCCAGCCCCTGCTTAGTGACTGCTACTCTTTAAGGACATGTGGCACCTATATTTTCGTTAATAATTAAAATCATGACACATTCTCTTCTAGTAAACTTTTTATTATTATTACTATTCTCATTATGTTCAGGTGTGTTGACACTCATATCTTTAGTGCAATGAGATGATCATCTTTCCCTCCGGCACAATGTGAGATATTTTGGCCATTAGTGTATCTGTGGTTAGAGTCTTCTGCTCCACTTGCAAGCAAAATGCTAACGAGTATGATATCTTACAAGTAGACCAATTCTGTCTTTCCAAGGATGATTGTAGTTTATTGCTGTATGTTACATTTTTATACAATGCGGTGTATTCTGCTGCTCTATATTGTATGCTGATAGGGCTCAAACTTGTCAAAGTTCGTGCCAACTTTTTGGTTAAGAGATCCATTTTGTATTTTGCTTCCTTGTCCATTGGGTCTCTGCGGTCCAAGCAAACGATTATGACTTTCTATAGGTGAATGGTGTTTATTGCTTCTTTTCAATATTTATAATTTTTTTACACATATGGTCATTCAATATTATGAAAGCTAAGGAATTTATCCACATTTTATACTAGTGTGTACATAAAATCATGCGATTGGATATTTTATGTTTACACTAGGTGATAATAATAATTTTTATTTCTATAGCGCCAATATATTAGCCGATTTCACAGTTCATAGGGTACTTGTACAAATAAGATAAGACATTACAGAGTAACACATAGTTCAATGCATACCAAAAGGAGTGACAGCCCTGCTCGCAAGCTAACAATCTAATACGAAATAGGGGAGACACAAAAGGTGAGGTGATAGGCCTGTCTAGGCCCAAAAATGTTTATTTATGGCACGCTTGAAACTGTGTACTGGGAATTAACTGGATTGTCTGCGGTAGCGCATTCCAGAAAACTGGTGCAGCACAAGTGGAGTCCTGGAAACAGGTGTATGAAGTTCAGATAATAGAGGATGTGAGTCTTAGGTCATTACTGGAACGAAGAGGACGGGTAGAATGGCAGACAGAGGTGAGGGAAGAGATGTAGTGCGGTGCAGAACTGGGGAGAGCTTTGTAAGTAAGAGTGATAAGTTTATATTGGATCTTGTAGATGGGCAACCAGTGCAAAGACTGGCACAGAGTGGAGGCATTGGTGTAGCAGTTAGACAGAAATATGATCCCAGTTGCTGCATTAATAATAGTGTAATACTTTTTATATGCTCAAATCGATGACGTTTTTCAAATGTAAATTCTAATCAGTACAGTTCCTTTGTATTTTAACATGTGTACTGTTCTGTCCATAGTGATGCTGTGAACAAGAATTCATTTTGAGTTCAGAACGTGTGGGCATTATTGAATATGTTTATGGACTATGAGGCTGAATTTTTAATGAAGATTTGCATAAAGAAAAAAAACTGTTTTTACCACAATTCCTGGATGATTTGCTTCATATGCAATTGTTTCGGCATAAAGATGCATACTGCATGTCTAGATACACATCTGCCAGCCATGAAATGCACCTAACAAGTAGTGCTGGGTTGTCTTATGTTACTTTGTCTTTTCATAGGTATATATGATATACGTCACTGTTTATTGCAGTATTGTGGGGAAAATTGTGAATGATCTTTGAGGCAGACAGGAGGGTGTTGAACAAATACCGTACTTGATTTCTGCATTAATGCTTTGTATGGTGACAGACTGTGATCTAAAACTTTTCACTTTTAGCTAGCGAAAACAACAGTGCAAATAAGTGTGTGTGTATAAAATGCGTGGAAAAGTTGATTGAAAATCATTGTGCTGTTGCAGGAATTTCCTGAGAATGCCAGACCCATGATGTATTCTGCTCCCACACCCAGCAGAGCCGTCTTTAAACTTTTTCTATTGCTTCAGTCTACAGTTTTCCATGGCTCAGTCCAAACATTTTTATATAATTTGTGAATAATTGAATGATTTATTTTACTTGGTTGGGAAGAGATTTTCTGCAAAAAAAAATACATATAGCGGTATGTCTATCCGAAATAATGTATAGGCTGTGTGCCTGGATGAAATCCCTAACGCCCTTGAAATTTGACATTTACACACTGTTTGATGTGATCAAAGGCCAGTACTGACTTCTGCGTTCAGACAGATCACCAGTTTCCAGTGTATTTACCGGGGCATTGTATGGTGATTAACTATGGCTCATTGTTACATGTGGCAAAAAAAAGAAAAAGGCAAACTCTAAACATTTCTTGTTTGGAAAACTAGAATATATTGATTTTTGAGGGTCATCCTGCCTGCACGGAGGGTTGTCATAAATATCCTAGTAATCTGTATAAGGCTGGGCTACGTGAGTTGAAACCTCCATTGCGTTAGACACAACCCAAACATATCAGTGATATTCTCATATGCAGTCACATAATGGTAGTCACATTGTGACTGCGACTTTGGTGGGACATTAAGTCACCATATAGCTACAATTTTAAAGCGATCCTCTAGGTTTCCTTTTTTGCAAACCTGATTTGTCTCAGTATTTGTGTTGCAGTTAACTTATACCTACTGGTGGTTTAGTCTGTACATTATCTGTCTTCTATCCCTGCTGTACTGGGAACCAGTCCTTTCTTTAGTCACTTCCTGGGGAGGGTCTGTTTATACCCTGTAGCCAATCTGAAGTGGGAGAGCTGCAGCCTAAACCAATGATGAGACGGGGGCGTGTCACAGACTACCTAGGACTCTGTGTAGACACTGTAGCTGACAGTAGTCACAGATCAGTTATGGCGGTGAACTAAAATGCAGTCAAGCAGCAAGATCTGCGGAAAATACACAGCAGGCTTTCGTCATGTACTGACTTAAATATTTTTGATCATCAGGCTGGACAGTCTCTGTAATAAGAAAATGAATTTAATGCTGACAATTACAGCCAAGATTCAACCAAGGGAGAATTCACCCAGAGTGAGGAAGGCGGTACTAATGCCACCCGTGATTACATGAAGGTGTCCTGACTCTTCCTCTTAGGTTAACCTATAATTCTCTTACTTTTTTCCTAAATATTCTGACACTTGATACCACAATGGTATCTAAACAATGGAGACCTGACCTGTTACCAAAACAGCACGTTTTGTGACTTGCTATTGATCTCCATTTGTCATAAGTTGTTCTGGTCTCAAAACCTGTCCTGACACCTTTAAACCTGTCCTGTGCTATTGGAAATCAATCAGATTACTTAGACAAAGGTCATTTTTCCCTGTCCAAGTGCCCACAGACAATGATTAGTCCATTAGACTGCACATCCCAGGATTGCCCTGCTGCAAACCCAAAGAAACCTAGTTGTTCTGCCCTCTAGCTTGTGGCAGAGAAGTTGGCAAGGTACAAGGGGTAGTAAGAACCCAAACCCAGGCAGCAAAAACTGATTATTCATGTTTTTCCCTGTGGATAAAATAATTTTGGATTGGATAGAATGCCTTCAGACTAATCCCATGATTTTCTTTTTTCCGCTGAACACTGGTAGAGAAATCTTTTGTTCAATAGCCAGAACCATATAAATGTTTCAAAACATCCTGTATTTATTCTAGTACCAGAGCCAGCTGGATCGGAGACAGCCTGTAAGTGGTCCTGTGCCTAACTTCTCCCTACACTGTCATCCATACGAGCAGAGAAGACACAGGCTGTAAACTGTGAAGTGCTAGTCATTTATATTTTATATCATAGTTACTTTTCTTAATGCACTTTAAAAGTACACTATACATAGCACTGTAATTACTGCGGATATGAGAATCCCCACTGAGGTGATGCATATGCTTAGTAGTTCAGTTATGAGAACAAACTCTTTGTGATCCTTGAGTAAGAGTGAAGTATTCAGAAATGTTAGAATATTGAACAGAAATTAGTGAGTTCAGTTATTGGTATACAGTGCAAAATCATTAAAGGGGTTGTCCAGGTTTGGAATGAAAGTCTGCAGTCACTTTATGAGACTGTAGACTTTTGAATCCTCATAACGCGCGCGCTGTCAGGATTTTCCTGTGCCGGTGGCGAGAGTGTGCAGTCATGTGACCTCAAGTATGCGATTTGCATAGATGTGGGTATGTGCCGACTAGACGTGCTCGACTTTGATCAATTCACTTTTGTTGACCCAGGCTGCACACGTCTAGTCGGAATGTGGCCGAAAATATGTATATCATATATCTGTGGCCAATTAACTGCCCACTAGCACTGCCGGCACCAGAGAATCATGACAGTGTGCGTTGCGCACACTGAAAGGATTCAGAAATCTGCAGTCACATAGAGTGACTGCAGACTTTCATCCCAAACCTGGACAAGTTCTTCAAAGAAACACTAAACCTAGAAATGATCCACAAAGTTTCATTGTGTGGTATTTTCTGCATGTTCCTCAAGCAAGCAGAAATGCTACAGAGAACACAGGGGTTAATTTCTGATGGATCGACTTCACGTTCTGCCGACTGAAGACACTGAGTTTGACTGAGTACGACTACGGAGCCATATTGAAAGCTATGGACATGATGACGACCACGTAATGATACCATGTCATGATCTAACTTTAGCCGTCACTAGGGCATAAACTACAGATAACTGTCAGTCAAAACTCAGATTTTCCAGTTTTTACTCCTGATTGTCAATATTTTTTCTGCAAACCATTGGTATGCAATTATTATGGCCAATGCCAATGGCCCAACAATGCAATACCAAAAATACAACCAAACAACCGAAAGACATGAAGATGGAATGTGTTCTATATGGAAAGTAGACTGTAGTAGGAAAATATCTATCTTATTAACATGTTATTAAGGGCCTATTGAAGCAAAGCAATCTAACAATGCGGCCTCCAAAGGCCCGCAGAATAAAAGCGGTTATAGACCTATGGTATAGCAAAAAGTGCTTATACAGGGATTCAGATTGCTTGGAAAAATAATGGCTAGAAACCTGGTACTTGAAATAATTATTTAGAAGCGCTCTCTGCCAAAAAAGACTGTCCCCAGAGCAAGATGTAAACTGATTTAGGAAATCACATCCAGCCTTGGGATCACATCTTAAACTAATCATGTCGTCTTGTAGTTTAGCCTTTTGCTTGTTTTCTATAAAGATATATGAGATGGGGAACACTCCTT
Source organism: Oophaga pumilio (assembly GCA_009801035.1). NCBI lineage: Eukaryota > Metazoa > Chordata > Amphibia > Anura > Dendrobatidae > Oophaga > Oophaga pumilio. Next base: position 133,277 of record VIAB01002797.1, on the reverse strand, counting down.
TAAGACAATTGCCTTACTACTGTATATGAGCGGATAGTCGATGGTCCGTAAAAAGCGTGGGTCACATTTTGAAATACTGTAAGACCTCGCTCCTGTCCGTTAGGTTTCACTCATGGATTGCAGCATTGCTTCAGTGAAAGTGTAGACGCCATGACTAAGATCTGCAAGTGTTTCTTCTCTTAAGGCTCCATTAACATATAATCCGGACCAGATCCTTTATCATTTTACAACTACCAGACAGTTTTTACCTTGAAACGGAGTCTGGCGGAAGAAAACAATATGAAGACTCTTCTTGACCTTGCTACTATTGTTCTTCGGTTTATCATTTCCCTTTTCGTCTTTGCCTTTTATATGCACAGTGTCTACATGTTGTAGATTCCCGTCAGCCTGAGGGTCTTACTTACTCAGCATTCCTTCAGAACTTGAAGATATTCCATTTTTTATATTGTATTGACTTAAAGAAAACAAGAAGAATTTTCACAATTGTGTTGAATGTAGTTAACACGAGATCTTAATTTTACTGTATTTTAAAGGAGTTATTAAGGAATAAAATGACTAAAAATGGAAAAATAAAAAATTGCTGGTGATATCTTTAAGAGTTGTATTCGATTTGAATGCTCATGCTTTTCTGATCCCCAGACACGTTGGTTTACACTTTCACAAGACATCTCATATGACTGTCGGCCATTCAAAGGAAGCTGCAGTTATGTGTTGACCATAGTTACATAAGGCCTCATTCAAACATTTGTGTTTTTCATGTACGCAAAAAAATGGTAGTGTGTCAGCAGTGTTTTGGATCAGCATATCCTCAGTGTATAGTCCTTATGTACGTTTTTACCAATAGATGACAAAGCTTCTCCTATTCTTTGCAATTTTTCTCACGGACAGTACATGGATGGCACACGATTGCCATCTGTATGCTCTACGTGTTTTTTACAGACCCAGAGCCTTGAGTCGGTCTTTTTCATCCATGCTGCTGGAAACAAAACAAACATGTGTCTGTGAGTTTTAGATGGTCATGCTGTCCATGAATAAACACGTACATATTAATAGCACCATAAATTATAATGGGTACCTATACGTTCCATGGACAAAACGTGCGTGTGATTGAGACCTTATAGTGCCGGGTGTCGGACCCTAACCGATCAGACATTGATACCCTATCCCGGGGGTAGTGGACAACCTCTTTAACTGACTACTGGCACACTCAAGCCTGTTTTCCTTATTGAGGTACCCACTGATGGTACATTATTACATAGATGTATTAATGGATAGATATTTGTTGGACAGCTAAACAGTGGCAATGAGGGAAAAGTGAAAAATCAAAAAAATATGTATTTTGAGAAGTTTATATTTATGGCATTTTGTGCAATATTATTTATTTTCTCATCTATATGAGGTTAAAAAAGTTTCCTATTGAGTAATCCTTTAAAAAATATATGTAGAAATAGAAACCTTTATTAGCATGTATGGAACTATTAGTATACTATTATTGGTTTTAAAAAGACAGCTATGACTGTCCTTCCACCATAATGTTGAGTCCATTTCCCTTGATGAGACTAGCCAAAAGGAAATTACTGAGCAAGACATAAAATAAAAACCATAAATTAGTAGGTTGAATGAGGTTTGTCCTTAAATTACCTTAGACCTAAATAGTTCTATTAATCTCATACTAAGAATACAAATTTCTTAAAAACAAGGCAGGTCTAAAACAAGGTTTGTAGTGATTTAGAAAATGTCACCAAGCCTTTAATACGGGCCATTTCATGCACATGATGCAAATGTATGAAGAAATGTGACCGCAGCTATCTGAATGTTCATGCCTAACTTAATCTAATTATATGTATTTCAACATTTTTACAGTTGTGCTCAAAAGTTTACATACCCCGGTAGAATTTTTGCTTTCTTGGCCTTTTTTCAGAGAATATGAATGATAACATCAAAACTTTTTCTCCACTCATGGTTGGGTGAAGCCATTTATTGCCAAACTACTGTGTTTTCTCTTTTTAAATCATAATGACAACTCAAAACATCCAAATGACCCTGATCAAAAGTTTACATACCCTGGTGATTTTGGCCTGATAACATGCACAGAAGTTGACACAAATGGGTTTGAATGGCTACTACAGGTAACATAAAGGTGACAAATGCCAGGAAAATTGTTCAGGATGCAAAGAAAACCCCACAAATAACATCAGCTGAAATACTGTTCTCCAGCACAGAACAGTCACAGACCGCTCCTGCCAGGGATTCAGCTGCCTATGCTGATGTCACAGCGAGAAAGCAGCAGCTTTTTTTCCACCCGGCTCTGTTGACGGGGTGTTACTTCCGACGTCATTTTGATTGACTGTCGGCTCCCCCAGTTAGGCAGAGGGAATCTAGCTGTCAATCAGAATGATGTTGGAAGTCCCGCCCTGTCAGCAGACATGAAGAATCCGCCGCTCTGTCGACATGACGTCAGCAAAGACAGTTGAATCCCCAGCAGGAGCAGTCTGTGACAGTTCTGTGCTGGGGAAGAATGGCACCATGCACAACAGGCAGGTAGGCAGCAACTACCTACCTGTTAGTGCTAGGCACATTTTTCATAAAAGTCTTGAATGTACTCTTTTAGTTATGTGTTTAATGAGAAATGACACAGGGAAAAAGTATTGAACACATGAAGAAAGAGAGATGTTAAAAGCCATGGAAAGTCATGACACAAGCTGATATGTATCAGTAATTAGATCATGCCTCTTAGTGAAAAATAATATCAGATGGTTCAACTGATGGTCTATAAAAAGGTGTCTCATTTATCAAGGTTCACACAAGAATTGTCTTGCAGTGAGCTGTCTCAAGACCTTGGCAGCCTTATTGGAAAACATACTAATGGCATTGGTTACAGAAGAATTTCAAAATTACTGAAGGTTCCAGTGAGCACTGTTGGGGCCATAATCGAGAAGTGGAAAGAACATCATTTCACCATGAACTGGCCACGACCAGGTGCTCCCCGCAACATTTCAGACAGAGGAGTGAAAAGCATTATCAGCAGAGTTTTATTTACAAAATTATGTGGTTAATACTTATTTCACCCGGTGTAAGTTCTCCTTGGACATTTTCCATTGAATGTGTGAGCTGACAATAGGTGAATTATTGCTACTGTCTACATGACAGCGCAGTGTATACCACGGGAACAAAAGCTTGGTCGGTTGGAATTTCTACCTGATCAACCTCATTGAATCCCAGAAAATAAATGAAATGATAAACAAAATTCACTTGCTGTTTTCACTTAGTCTCAACCAGGCTGCTTCCTGTACAATTAAGTTCTGCTAACCACCCCAATGTGTACTTGAATTTGTGACACCTTGTACATATGTCCCAACTTTTAATGAAAAGATTGTTGGACACAAGTGGCTTGGCAATTTTTATGTTATGCTTCGTCAATACCCTAACCTCACCCAGTCCTTTACATGTGCTCACACAGAAATGTTCTCCTACTAAAGCCCATTAGCCTTCCCACACAGTATAGTACAGTATCTCTTTCCTTGTCTCTACAATGCCCCCCACACAGTATAATGCCCACACAGTGCCCCAGTTTGATGCCCCCATGCTACATTTCCCTACACACAGTATAAGACGCCCACAGTGCCCTCCACACATAAAGTTCTCGCAGTACATTCTCCACGCATTCTGATATCTGCACAAATCCCGTCTACAGAGCGTCCCACACACATTACGATTCCACTCACACACTGCTCTGCTACATCAATAAACACACTGCTCCCCTACATCAACGCGCACAACTCTGCAACATTAAAACACATACAGATGAGCAACATTAGCACACAGCTCTGCAACATTAACACACACTCAGCTTTGTAATATCAACACACCCAGCTCTGTTACATCAAAACACACCACTTGCCTGTGTCCTGCTCCTTTTCTATGCAGCCTAGTCATGTAACATGGGAATATCACATGATTCAAAAGTACTGACATGACTTCAGTCTTTACATAGATTGAATGGTGGAGGACGGACCTGTCGTCTCCCTGCTCCATCTTAATATTCAGTTATATATATATTCTGACCGCACAGATGCAGCTGAATTTGGAATATACCTTCGATCTTCCGGGGTAGTTTGCCAAAGTCGGGATTGTCCTGCTGGATGCAGGACTGTTGGGAGGTAGCGTGCAGAGACAGAGAAATTATCTAGATTTTCTGTAGTGTGCTTTATTCTTGTACATTTATTCTACCCATTTTGTAATTCAAGGCATTGTAGGACCAGAGCTACAGCCTAGAGATACTGTTATCTTCTAAACAACATGAGAGGTGGTATGGGGAACCAAAATGAATAGAACATGCCATACTTCTCCATAGGGCCCTATGCCCACAGTGTATGCTAAAAGATTGTACTTTTGGTATATACGAGGCCAATATGTGTCAATATACTTTTTTATCCCTATAGAAAAGCATAATCTGCTGCTCCTTCCTGTATAGATTAATGCATTAAAATAAGTATACGGCATGGTATAGGTTTACAATGAGAAAACATGTATGACAGATGAAAGGCTAGGAGTATCTTACTAAGATGTCTTACCCAAACTGTCAATAAACAAGTTACATTTTTTTTCCATTACTTCAAGTTTCATTATAAAAGGCTCCCAGCAAATAAAATGTGCCTAGTAAGATATAATGTAAGATCACTTGATTTTGTTTCTAGTTCCTGGGTACAGCAGTGTAAACTTTCCGAGCAGGGATTATAAATGGTTTGAAAGTCTTGAAATAGTTTTCTGCATGGAAACAGCGGATAGTTTTGATATACTTTTCATGTAAAAAAGAAACACAACTGGTAAGGAAAGGAGTAAAGAATGTGCTGCATAGCTCACTTCCTTATCCTTTTTGTTCTCTATTATGAAGCTATGGGATGATAAAAGGCAACCCTCTTACAACTATCTCTTTATTTTGATTTTTACATATACCCCAATGAATTTAAAAGAAAATGTGAAACAACTGTAGAAATTATCTTTCTAGATTATAGCTGGGATTAGACTGCACCATTTGTTTATTGTGTGTTACCATGGAAATACTTAGTTTTGATTTGTAGTTGAAGACAAAATGGTACAATTTTTTTTAATGAAATGAAAATACCAATCATGCAAATATGCACTCACAAACACAGAGTGGAACACGCCAAAGTAAAGGAAGGGAAAAACAAATAGGAGAGGATCAGGATATGCACACAGACAAATCCCCAAACAACAGTCTTCTGAACAAGACTCCAAACGCCTCCTCAAACAATCAACATCTCCAACTCCTTAACCAGGCAGTATGAAACGGACACTGGCAATCTCTGATTGCCAGAGGCGAGTATATATTGTAGAGGGGAGAGGCCAACACTGGACAGCTGAGACCATCAAAGCTGGAATGCTCCAGGAGCTCTCAGATTAACCCCTGCACCGCTAGCAGAAACCTGCACTGTTTATTATGACTGTGAAGTGCTTCTAATCGGGGGAAGGGGTCAACGCAGTCTTCTGGCCCCTCTCTGTCGCAGTAAACCAAGGTGCCACACAAGAAACATCTCATGATGGGTAAAACCGGTGAGCTGTCTCAGGACTTCCGCAGTCTTACTGTTGCAAAACATACTGATGGCATTTTTAGCAGAAGAATTTATAAACTACTGAAGCTTCCAGTAAGCACTGTTGGGGCCATAATAAGAGAACACCAATATTGACAGATTTGACATTAGCGCCCTGTGCCCTTCACGATGTGAGCAATTTCACACTAAGCACATGTGACAAACGTAACACAGTCTAAAGCTGCCTTGGAGAATGTTCTGCAACATCTTCCAGCATGACCGGTTTGTCAGTGGATCAGTAATAGTGTGGGGAGGCATATCTTTGGAGGGCAGTATGGACAGCTTCCCTGAGCTGACTGACTACAGAGAACAGCTTTATATGCTGGGCTTGCCTGGTGATCTAATCAGAACCTGTAGAGCTAACATTTCACCCTAGCCTACCTGGCTTGGCTACAGTGTATATAAATATTGGTGAATAAAGGTGGACACGACAATGTGATTTTCTGGATGTTATTTTTGATATTCTATCTCTCAATGTTAAAATTAACCTACCCTTAAAATTATAGACTGCTCATGTCTTTGTCAGTGGGCAAACTTACAAAGTCAGCGAGGGATCAAATACTTATTTCCTCCACTGTATATGTATATACATACTAGTCAAACAGGACATAATGCTAAATTAGATTTATGTGCTGTAAGTTTATCCATTAAAACAAATCTCCCAATGGATTAATATCTACAATTTTTCTTTCTTTCGTCCCATACAGAGTGGAAAAGTACCGATCAAGGACCTGTTCATAGATCTTAAAGATGGAAGAAAATTGCTGGATTTGCTGGAAGGCCTCACTGGGACTTCTTTGGTTAGTAATAAAAAGTTTTCAAAGTTGAAATTGCCGGCATACAAATGGCATGTGCCATAGTTTTCACTCTAGTTTCTTGCAGAGTTGCAATAATAAATGTCCTCAGTGTGAATATTGATTTTATACAAATTCACCGTAGGATGGGACTCAATACATCCTCACAAAGTATCTGACACTCTTTATATAGATAGGGTACCAGAACCAAACTTACTAAATAGATATGGGAACAGGAACAAAGTCACTTCAAAGACATTTCAGAACTCATGAAACACACTACATTATCACAGTCAGCCTCCTTGTATTCCATCTCTTTTAAATATTAAAAGAATTTAGAGAAGGACATATCCAAATGCAAGATGTTAAGCTGAACAATCTACTTTTTCCTGTCAGAGGACAAATAGATCCGTTCTCATTGTAGAATAATAAACAATTAAAAGGCAACATATGATTGACATACAGTTGTATCCACTTTTTGTTAAATACCTTTTCAAAAAATAGTGTAAACCTAGCCTCCGTTACATAGTCCATACACAAGCATATTTACATCTACACATACTGCCTGAACAAAGGCAGCATGAATCAAACCCTGGCTGGTGCCTGATATATTTTACTCCGAAATACTGCAATATTTTAGAGAAAACATATTTTGGTGACTGTGTCCTGCAAGACTAGTCAAAAGTTGGTCCCCAGTGGCTTCTTCCTGTTCTTGGTCCAGGCGACTTCTCCCTGACTGACAGGTCTCTCCCTACACACATATGGAGTACAGAGCTCAGCTTTTTCAAACAGTCCCATAGACAGTGAATGGACTGGCGGTCAAGCATGCTTCCCCAGTGATCAGCTGTCCCCCAGTGATCAGTAATTCTTTTCATGTCTTACTTGGTGTCCCCTTCTATTTTCTGTTGGATTTCTCATTAAATAGTTATCATCTAGACAGTAAGTTTTGTCATTGAGATGCCGGATAGGGCTCACAGGATTCTTTAGGCAGCTCTGAATTAGTATCCTGTGAGTCACGCCTCATTGGGGTAAAAATTTAAATAAAATAAAAATTAGCGTAAATGAAAAGTCTTATATCTCTGGAACTGTATGGTGGATCTGAAAAAAAACCCTGAATACTTAGGTGAGCAGCAGGAATGAAATTAGAAAAAAAAACTGGTTTGTTTTCAGCTGGTGACACATCCTCTTTAACCCTTTCATGACTTATGATGTATATTTTATATTTATGTCATATATCATGTCCGTCATGCTCTGCATGGGTAAGTCTGGTGGACGACACAAGATACACAAACAACGGGATGAAATAGGGAGAGGAAGGCCCTAACAGTAGGGTGCGAGGGATGGGGCACGTCCTGACTCCAACCTATGTCTGTCCCTAAACTCCCCTAACACCCTATACGGGTCCTTATCACCCCACCGCCATCACATGTCTGGTCCTTGTTTGTCACCTCAGTATACCCTGGCTAGTGCACTAGCCAGCAAGGACACTGGCCTCACCAATGCAGATGGTAACAACACAGGGGAAATGACAAACACGAGACAGACAGAGAAAAGGGAAATTATGCTTAACAACTTGCTCTGCTGCCAAGCTCTAAACAACTGAGGATACGGCACCGGAAATCCAAAAGCTCCCCAGCAGCAGCAGTTACACCACTGACACCAGAGAGCTCCTAACTCCAGGCTGGTCTGTAAAGAAAACTCTTATTACCGACAGTCAGCTGATGCATCATGTGACTGTTTAAAGGATGGTGGGAGTGGTCTCCACCCACATCAGCTGACCAACAACAAAGCAGCTGTAAGCAGGATACTGACATTAACCCTTGCTGGCCCAAAAAGAAAAAAAGCAACATTTAAATTATAGCAGAACCAAAGCTGCCACAAATTAAAAAATTAATCATGACAGTGTCCTTGACATAGATG